>JARWCS010339728.1:0-11628 GCA_034783895.1 Geukensia demissa | reverse complement strand
GATATTTCGGTTGTTCAAAATTGCTTTAAAAATGAGGTTTATTTATTTTATTGTGAACTGTAGTAGTTTAAAATTCTCAGTGCATTGAACTTCAAGGTTCAAAAGGGGGCATTTAACCTTAAATGCCACAAGTGGCAAATACTGGAAAATACAAAATTCTAGAGTGCAAATCGATGGATTTTGACTAAATATCATGAAATTATTAATAAATTTTCAACTGAATCTTAATAATTAATTTTAAACAATTAGTTATAAGTTCTTATGAGCTTATAGTAGGAAGAGTTTAACTTTTTTATTTATTTATATTAATGCTATATAATTTTTAATCATTTTTAGATATTAATACTTATATTTGATATGACAATAAAATTTCCTGTTTAAAATTTTGTTAATCATTTAACATGTTTAATTGTCAATTTGTCAAGTTTACCTGTGATTATACAATTAACAATTTACCTGCCAGATGGGTCCCTAGTTATCATGTAATAGGTATACATGTAATAAGTGTTTTTTTAACACTTAAAGAGGCAGTCATAAATGTGTTAAAATTGAAAAACAAGGTTATTTCAGTCAATAAAAAGTTTGGCTTGCGAAATCCCTTGGCAGGGATGATACAGTTAATTCATTAAAGTTTTTAAAAATTTCCTTAAAATTTACATTTAAATTAATTATAAATATTTTCTTTCTTAAGATTATTTATTATTTGGAATAAAACAGTGTATTAATGTATTAATCTTTTCATTCTTGATTTGCCATAGTGGATCACTTGACATGGCATTTACCAATATAAATTCCAGTTCATTCGTATTTGCCGGTAAATTCCATATTTGCCGGTATTTACCACTGGCATGGAAAATACTAGTATTTGCCGGCATTTTGCCAACCCTGTTGTTGTTTCATTGCGATACGACTCATTGACAGCCTCATTGTTTTCAACAATTGGTCTCTTTGAACCAAAAGTTCAACTTCGTTGCCATGCTTGTTTTTGAAACGATCTGCGCATCACAATTGCGCAGACCTATAATTTACTGTTGGTTATAAGGTAAAAGTCCGAAGATAGGAATTCCGAATGTTACAGTATTTATAGAAAATTTGTACACTCAAATTCATTTACTTTCACTTTTGAATCAAAAAATATTCGGACTGAAATGTTCAGAGTTAAACTTTGAAATAGAATTACTTGCTGATAGAAGGTTTTCATCTCTGATTTTGCTGCGTCAGCATGACCCTTAGACCATTTTTTCTGGGAGTCAGATCAGTTTTTTTATGCGTAAAATACGCAGAGATTTGCGTTAACGGAAACGCTGACTTGTTCGCACTGGGTCCGTTCGCTCTGATTTTAATTCACATAAAATCAAAGACTGAAGGTCTTGAGAGTCACCTCAATCGACAACATCGACTTTGAAATACACGTTGTTCATTTGCTTGTATGTTTTTAGCTTTGTTTACAGCCATTGTTACATAAATGTTTGACCTAGTATAATATAATTTGTGTTCACTTTGAGAGCTAATTTGTTGACACAGTGGTATCCTCACAGTAAGACACAGAGAGACAAACCATTACTTTATTCTCGTGTCAGATAACTTTCATTAAAATTTTACAATCTTATACGAATAGTTAATAACGTTCAATGTTTTTGTCTTTATTCAAACTATCCACAATAATTAATTGTTTATATAAATACCCAAGACTGTAATTACATTTGTACATTTAGAGAGATATTACATCCCATTCAGGATTCAGATGGTTCATCCAAGAACAAACAAACAGCCCCTATTTCAAACACAGTTGGCGATAACCCGTTAATATTGTAATAATTACGATTTAAAAGATAATATTTTAACATACTGAAACGTGTTTATTTGCTTTATGAAGTTATCAAAACGAATGAACAACACGGTATTGATTTTTCCAGGTGTTTGACAAGGTCAGCATACAAACTATTAAGTCGGACCCAGTGGATATATAGTACTCATGGTTCTCACTAAGGCGAGTCCATGAGTCCTGGACTCATGAAATTAAGGCTGGACTCATCATTTTCATAAATGGTGAGTCCCAAGATGCTTCTTACAACTAACCTGACTGTATTCAATTTCAACCTTTGCCAGTATATTTTGGTGTCAATAACATATATTTGGATCAGGGCTCCGCAGAAGTGCCAAGCCGATTTCGGTCATTTTTAGGACGTTGTGTTTTGAATGGAAATTCACACCATTTCGGCCTATTACACCATTTACCACCATGATAGACTCCTTTCGCCATCTAATAAGCATTTACCTATATTTATACCCCACGCAACAAAGTTGCGGAGGGTATAATGTTTTTGACCCGTCCGTCCGTCAGTCCTATTTTTTGTGAACGCAACTCCTCTTATACCGCTCAACAGAATTTCATGAAACTTTATAGGTAAGAAGGACATGCTGTGAGGAAGTGCATATCTAAAGGAAATTCTGTTCCAGCATTTTTTGCAGAAGTTATGCCCCTTTCAACTTAGAATTTGCACTTAAAATTTACCATTCTGCACTTGTGAACACAACTCCTTTTATACCGCTGGACAGAATTTCATGAAACTTTATAGGTAAGCAGGACATGCTGTGAGGAAGTGCATATCCAAAGGAAATTTTGTTCCAGCATTTTTTTCAGAAGTTATGCCCCTTTCAACTTAGAATTTGCACTTAAAATTTACCATTCTGCACTTGTGAACGCAACTCCGCTTTATACCGCTTTACAGAATTTCATGAAACTTTATAGGTAAGCAGGACATGCTATGAAGAAGTGCATATCAAAAGGAAATTATGATCCAATATTTTTTCCAGAAGTTATGAGCTATTCAACTTAGGATTTGCCCGTGAAAGTGACCAATTTGCTCTTGTGACCGCAACTCCGCTTATACTGCTAAGTAGATTTTCATTAAACTTTGTAGGTAAGAAGGACATGCTGTCAGGAAGTGCATATCCAAAGGAAATTTTGTTTCAACATTTTTTCCAGAAGTTCTGCCCTGTTCAACTTAGAATTTGCACTTGAAATTGACTATAAGGCATATAAAAGTGTTGACCGAAGCACATTTTTATCATGAAGGGCAAGCGCGCTTCATTTAAAATGTGCTTCAATCAACACTTTTACAGACCAATAAAACTACAAAAAAAATGCATTCAATTATTAAATCATTGGTACCTTAAGTGATTTTCCATATCTTACATTATTATGCACGCCTCCCTTCAATGTATGGACGTGGGGTATGTGAGCGTGCTCACTAGGTTCTTTAATTATTTCATAAATAAAAAAGCTTTACAAAGACTGCAAAGTGTTGCTTTCATCTCGCTCATTTTTTCAACATTGTCATCGATGTTTACACTTTACAGGGAAATCCAATTTCCACTTTTGCGGTAATAACTACGCATGCACACTAGTATCAAAAGCGCAATAAAAATAGAATACGTTTATTTTCCTATCATAAATTGGTGCAGATAGAACATAATATGTAAATTATTTCTGACATTTTATTCCTTTTAATTAAATTAAAACTACATCTCAATCGCTCGTCCGCGTTTTATTATAGATTCGAATTGATCTGTAAACAAAGAATGGACACGTACATGGTCATATTTATTTTTAACTCGAGGTCGTGTCACCTGGACTTCAGAGAGCTAATTAGTAACCTAATTAAAGCCATAAAGGTGTCGGACTGACATAATCATCCGTAATAAAATTACCTAATAATGACTGGTAATAGGTGACAAATAGACCTATTCAATGTTGAAGTCTGATTTTTCCAAATAAAAAATTTTAATTCGTCCGAAAAACGAAAATTTGCTTTCAGTCATTTTGACCAAAATTTCTGTCATGTCTGACAAATATGACTGTTTCCGGACCCTTGATTTGGATAGTTTAACTTAATTTTCATATGATTTTATTAAAAACAAACCATTAAACATGAATGATGACTTATTTGTGTTGCAATTTCCTGATCTGGACTCGTCATCTTTGAAACTGACGAGTCCAGGGACTCGTCTGGAAAAATCCCTAGTGAGAACACTGGTACTTTCAGGTTGGTAAAGTGGATTATTACCCAAATGTAGGGATATTTGAGTTACGATTACAAAGAGTCGCCTATAGATATTATAGGCGACTCAAAAATGGGATATACTTGTAAGATTTTTTTCTTGCTTTGATGTTCTTACATATATTTTCTGTTTGTCAGTTCATTTTTCTGAAGGTGAACCAAATTTTTTTGTCTGCTAGAATTTATACCTGTTTATAGAGCGAACGGACCCAGTGCGAACATGTTGATAGGGCGAACAGACCCGGATTCATTTTCGACCATCAAATCAAAATTGATGCCGGCAAATCTTCAAATACAATACTGTTAACCACATTCTAATGCAACTGAATAAAATAACGTTAAGTTTTACTTAAACAATATACGAATTTAACCCTTGCGTAGTATCTCCTACGACATCAACCGTGGAATTGATGCCATGATACACATGTAATTTCTATGTTGTCCAATCAAAATCAACATTATAAAAAGTGTTGCATTAAAATGCCCTTTTATGTCAAGGGTCTTTTTCTGCTATAGTTATCGTCAGAACATTTTAAATTTCTGCATGAGTTGTGAAAAATTTCTTGTTGTCCTTATAATTTATTGACTGTCAATTTCTAATAAAATTACCATCAGTCAATTTTTTTTTCAAATTATGAGGACATAAGTAGTTTATTTAATTAACGTGGTGATAACACTAATGCACTGCAGATAAACTGGTCCTGTAAAACTACCAGCAATGTGATCAGTCGTAGAAGCACTGAGTTGCATCATAAAGATACTGTGTGTTTTGCAATATGAGGCAGGTGTAACCTGTAAAGAGGTTGGAGTCAGTACTCTGCATTACTGTTTTTGTCCTTCCTGCGACGAAGTTGCGAAAGCGAGACATAGGTATTACCTTCTGGCGGCGGCGCGTAAAATTTTTTGAAAGCTTTATATCTCTGATCGTATTAATGCTAGGATGACCGTATTGAGTGTGCATATAATTCGTGGTATGATATTGTCGGCCAACCACATGACATTGGTCCTTGACCTAATTTGCATGGTTCAGTGACTTTGAAACTCCAGCGTCAAGTTTTCATGTACATGTCAGTCTGCCATATGTCATATGTCCTTGACCTCATTTTCATGGTCCATTGACCAAGGTCAAGTTTTTATCCTTAGGTCTGTTTCTCAGTTACTATAAGATGTAGGTTAGCAATATTGGGCGTGCTTATACATAATCAGGAGTACATGTCAGTCTGCCATATGTCATATGTCCTTGACCTCATTTTCATGGTCCGTTCACCAGGATCAAATTTCCATGCTTAGGTCTGTTTCTCAGTTACTATAAGTGGTAGGTCAACAATATTGGGTGTGCTTATACATTATTAGGAGCCATCCAATATGGCCGCCACTGCTCGACATAGTTTAACATTGGACGCTATGGGAATTTAACATTTTCATCAACTTCTCTTAAACCGCTTAGCCAATTTTAACCAAAGTTTGGTGGAATTGTCCTTGGATGGTCCTCTTTAAAATTTGTGTTCCATTTTCCCGGCGCCATCCAATATCGCCACCATGGCTCGACATAGTTTAACATTGGACCCTATGGGAATTTAACATTTTCGTCAACTCCTCTGAAACCGCTAAGCCAATTTTAACCAAACTTTGGTGGAATGGCCCTTGGATGGTCCTCTTTAAAATTTTGTTCGGTTTTGCCAGGCACCATCCAATATGGCCGCCTCGGCTCGACATAGTTTAACATTGGACCCTATGGGAATTTAACATTTTCATCAACTTCTCTGAAACCGCTAAGCCAATTTTAGCCAAACTTTGATGGAATGGTCCTTGGATGGTCCTCTCTAAAAATATTTGTTCGGTTTCGCCAGACGCCATCCAATATGGCCGCCAAGGCTCGACATAGTTTAACATTGGACCCTATGGGAATTTAACATTTTCATCAACTTCTCTGAAACCACTAAGCCAATTTTAACCAAACTTTGGTGGAATGGTCCTTAGATGGTCCTCTTTAAAATTTGTGTTCTGTTTTGCAGGGCGCCTTCCAGTATGGCCGCCACGGCTCGACATAGTTTAACATTGGACCCTATGGGAATTTAACATTTTCATCAACTCTTCTGAAACCGCTAAGCCAATTTTAACCAAACTTTGTTGGAATGGTCCTTGGATGGTCCTTTTTAAAATTTTGTTTGGTTTTGCCGGGCACCCTCCAATATGGCCGCCACAGCTCGACATAGTTTAACATTGGACCCTATGGGAATTTAACATTTTCCTCAACTTCTCTGAAACTTCTAACCCAATTTTAACCAAACTTTTGTGGAATGGTCCTTGGATGGTCCACTTTAGAATTTGTGTTCAGTTTTGCCGGGAGCCATCCAATATGGCCGCCACGACTCGATATAGTTTAACATTGGACCCTATGGGAATTTTACATTTTTGTCAACTCTTCTGAAACCGCTGTGTTAATTTTAACCATACTTTGGGAGATTAGTCCTTGAATAGTTCTCTTTAATAAAAAATTTCATTTTTTGCCCAGCAACATCCAATATTGCTGCCATGGCTGGACATAGTTTAACATTGGATCCTATGGGAATATACATTTTGGTCAACTCCTCTGAAACCGAAAGGCCAATTTTACACAAACTTTGGTAGATTGTATCTTGGATGATCCTCTTTAAATTTTTGTTCAGTTTTGCCAGGTCCCATCCAATATGGCCGCAATGGCTCAACATAGTTTAACATTAGACTCTATGGGTATTTGCCACCAATGCTGGATTTCAGTAAAACAACTTTGAGCCAGGTGAGCGATTACAGGCTCCTTGGAGCCTCTAGTTTACAATTGTCAAACATTTTAATTTGCACCGAGAAAATGCCGCGTGCAAAAAGTCACAGAAAGACTTCCTCCACCCTTGATTTTTATTCTATGGTGATCCTTGTGTCCACATGTACAAATGTATATTCAATCAAAGTTGCTTTAATATTCAGGAGAGACATCTTTGCGTGTCCACACTTGGTGTTTGGTGGTATCCCTAGATGCATGAAACATGAAAAGAAACTACATGTACATCACTGCATCAGGTTTGGTTTTATAAAACATGAAATGTCAAATCTTTAGTAATTTCTTTTTGGTGTTTGGTGGTATTCCTAGATGCATGAAACATGAAAAGAAACTACATGTACATCACTGCATCAGGTTTGGTTTTATAAAACATGAAATTTCAAATCTTTAGTAATTTCTTTTTTAAACTCCATTTGAAATTGTTATTTCAATATTTCAGACAAAGTGTTGAATACTTGATAGAAGTGAACAAGTCCAGAATAGTTATACCTGGTATTAGCTATACAGAAAAGTTTTATCAAGCATTCTGAGAAGTAAGTATATTACAGATATAAAGAAGAAAGATTCTTGTTTATATTTACTCATAGTTGTTGAAAATGTAAACAGAAAAATGAATGTGGTTACCTAAGCAAGAGGACAGACTTGTATGGAATCATGTTATGGAAGGAAGATTATGATTGTTACTTCTTTTTGTTGTTTGGGCATGTTGGGTATTATGTCATTAATTAATGTGGTTTTACACGATTTGTTTCTTTTATCGCTGTTTTTTATGAATTTTCTTTGATTGTTTGAGAATTTTATTATAACAATCTACAAGAATAAAAACCTATTATCATCAGATACTCACAATTTATCGCTAGAAACTAAAGATGCATACGGGGCGTTGCCAAGGTAAACAACCATTGGCAGTCCAAAACAGCAATAAAAAAATTAACTCCACCCAGTTTTCTTTCGATTGATGTTCTGTGGCTGGTCGTTCTGTCTAGCAAGAGAATACCATTCTCGTGAAATTAAGCGGCAATAATTTATATTTATAGGTGGGTGTCTCTCAGTATAGCTATAATGATGCAAAGCCAAAGGCATGAATACATTTTTACACAAAAGTGTAATGCATTTACATCAGGAGTTGTGATACTTATTAACAAAACACATTCAGCATGTTCAGTGGAAAAGATTTTTTTTATCAATAATTTGCTTTGAAAATGATTTAAAAAAAAATTATGATTTCACTGCTGCATGTACAAGATTGAAGTACCTAATGATTTAGGGAATAATACTTCAAAGCAACAAAAGCAGAATAACGAAATTGCCTTTAAATAATCCATGGTTATATAGCAAGGAAGGCTTTTAATTGAAAAGAAACAAAACATAATACAGGTTTCAGGTATGTTAAAATATGACTGGTTAACATGAAAATAAGTTGAAAAAAAATTACTGATCATGTGCAGCACTGTGATTATTACTGATATTGCAAAAATTTCTGGAGGAAACACTAAGCGGTGTGGAAACTGCAACTTTGTTAATTTATGAAACTGCATTGTAACATTGTATTTCAAAACATATAATTAAAATAATTTGAGAATTTTTTGATACCTTAAGTAATTAATTTTTGTCTTTCTTTTTCAGGTTATGGGTCGCAAAGGAAAAAGTAAGACAACTGTTGCCAAGGAACAGAAAGAAAGAATGCAGAGACGAAGAATGGAGAAGAAAGTTACAAGTGATGAGACTGAATATGATTTCAAACCAGAAGGAATGAAGTTGAAACAATCTGAAACTTACTTGAACCAAACTGAAACTAGAAACTTGAAAACTCAAAAACTGAAAACTGAAAACTTGAAAACTGAAAAACTGAAAACTGAAAAACTGAAAACTGAAAACTTGAAAACTGAAACTGAAAACTTGAAAACTGAAAACATGAAAACTGAAACTGAAAACTTGAAAACTAAAAACTTGGAAACTGAAACTGAAAACATGAAAACTGAAAACATTAAAACTGAAAACTTGAAAACTGAAACTGAAAACTTGAAAACTGAAAAACTGAAAACTGAAAACTTGAAAACTGAAACTGAAAACTTGAAAACTGAAACTGAAAACTTGAAAACTGAATCTACAAAACACAAAACTGGAATAACTGAAGCACCAAAAATAACATTTTTGAATACGACTTCTATAACTAATTTTGAAACATACACTACTACTTCCTGTAAAACAGATTCTGAAGCAAGCTATAGTGAACAGCCACAAGATGTAGAAGGTAAAAATTGTCATTTTAATTACAGAGACACCAAGCCAGATATTGAAAGCCATATCAAAAACCAAAGAAGTACACAAAAATGCAATTATGTAGTTGATGAAAGATCCATTGAGGTATGTGCTGAAGAATTACCTAATTTCAGTTGTTTGCCTATGCTTTTACATGGTAGTTTTCATCAAGGTGACATGAGATTTGGTGAAAATTTTGGAAAGCAATGTGTAGCTAATGCATTGATAGCTGTAATTAGTAGTAAGCTTAGGCCAATTTGCCAATGGGACAAACTATATTTAGACAATATACTGATAAAAGGTAATGAGTTATATACTTTTATACATGGGAATAATGATGAGTTACTAGTTACAGATCTGCCTGAAGCATTAGATGTATTAGGTACTGTGGTAAAATGCACTAGAAAAGAATCGATTGGTTCTGTACTAGACATTTCTGGAACAGTCAATTTTGCCGAGATGTATAATGCCTTACCCTTAGAACAAGCCCTTCAAGAAGCTTTGATTGATGCAGATGGGTGTTTTATTTGTGTTAAGGGTATGACTTCAGTGGCAATTAAACAAAATGGAAAGCTTTATTTGTTTGACTCTCATGCTAGAAATGCTTTAGGGTTGCCAGATGCCAATGGAAGTAGCCTTCTTTTGGAACTTGAGGATGTTAGTGAGTTATATCATTTGCTTTGTGGTTTTGTTCAGCATGATGATAAAACACAATTTGAAATTACAGGAATATCTGTTGAAGTTCAAATTTCTATTAAAGATGGAAAAACAATAACACAATATGAGAAAACTGATCAGACTGAGACTGAAGTAGAAGTAATTAGTTCTATAGCTGCAAGTGGCTATGATTTTTTGCCAATTGATTATTATATAAGGAAGAAACTCTGTTCTGCTTTAGATATTCCATCCAAGAATGTTGGCAAGAAAAGCACTGGTTTGATGGTTCCTAAAATGGGACACCCATCAAAGACTAAGAGTATTAAAAAGGATGGAAATTGTTTATTTAGAGCGCTTTCTTATGCAATCTCTCAGAGACAGGAGCATCATTTCAAGGTACGTCGAGCAGTTGTCACTCATAGTCTATCTATTGCTGACAAGCTTCAGTCTTTTCTATCTCCAAATACTGTAGAAGAACACATTGCTAATACCAAGATGACAGAGAATAATTCATGGGGTACAGCAGTTGAAATTATTGCAGCAGCAGACTTTTTGAAAACTGATATTTATACATTTTTTGAAGAAAAATGGATAAGGTATTCATCTTTGCAGTTGTTCCCAGAGAGCAAAGTAAATGAACAGGCAATTTACTTAAATCATTGTGATAATCATTATGAAGTTGTAACAGAGGTAGAAAAAAGGAATGAAGAAATTATTGAAAATGCAGAGGAATTTAATAAGAAAAGAAAACAGAAAAGTGAAGTTTCAACATTTGATGTGAAGAAATCTAAACTTGAAACAAACTTTGCTAAGAATCCTTTGAAAAGAAAAGCTGAAACTTATGGAGATGGTGATGAACATAATGAAACATCAAATGCCTCACCACAGAATACTTGTTTTAACCTTGATTGTATAAAAAAATCAAAATCTGAACAGGAGAAAGAAAAATATCAGAATAATCCCCAGTACAAAGCAAAAAAGCTGTCGGCAATTAAACTGAAATATGGAACCGATATTGACTACAGGAAAAATAAGATTGAAACAGGAAAGAAAAAATATTATGAAAATATTACATATAGAGAGCAGGTTATTGATCATGGTAAGCAAAAATATAGGACTAATGAACTATATAAGGAGGAGCTCAAGAAGTTAAGCACATCTAAGTATGCAACTGATAAGGAACATAGAGAAAATGTAAAGAGTGCTAGTATTACTAAGTATGCAACTGATAAGGAACATAGAGAAAATGTAAAGAGTGCTAGCATAATGAAGTATGCAACTGATGAGAAACACCAACAATTAGTAAAGAGTTCAAGCATTACTAAGTATGCAACTGATGAAGAACACAGAGAAAATGTTGTGAATGCTAGCAAAGCTAAATACAAAACTGAGGAGGAACATAGACAGAAGGTAATCCAACAAACAAAAGATAGGAGAGGTAAAGAAAAAAATGATAAGCAACAAATAAGTAAGGTTATAGACCTATTCAAAACTGAATCAAAAAAAGGACCAGAATATGTATGTGCTTGTTGTTTTAGGCTATGTTTCAAAAACCAGGTAAAACAGTGCAAAAGGGATATTTACATCAAGAAAAGTGAACAGGTAAAGTACATCAGTGAAAGGTGTATTTCTGAAAAGTATTTGCATACGTGTGAGGAAGAATGCATTAACCATTGCATATATAAAGATTGTAGTAGATCTGCATTATGGATCTGTTTGACATGTCATAGAAAAATTATCAATGGAGAGATACCTGCAGAATCATTTTCAAATGGTCTTGAATTGGAAGATGTGCCAAAGGAGCTTGACTGCTTGAATACTTTGGAA
>JARWCS010339718.1:0-11629 GCA_034783895.1 Geukensia demissa | reverse complement strand
AAAGTTTCCTCATTTCATGTTGCTTGAACTAAAAATATGGCTGCCATGGAGGATTCTTGTTTCTGATTGGCTGAAACATATACTATCTTCTCCTCTTAAACCTCTTGATCAAATGGAACAATATTTTACAGGAAGCATCTATGCAAGGCCCTTTACAAAGTTTGCTCATTGTGTACCCATCAGACAAAAACATGGCTGCCATGGACGATCTTGTTTCTGATTGGCTGATACAAAAAAAATGCTAAATGGAATAATATTTGACAGGAAACCATAGTTGCCAACCTTTAGAACTGGAAAATCATGTCTTAACCTGCTTTTTGTTTTGAAAAAGCGGTTAATAATGCCTGGCATGCAACTTGCACTATCAAATATATGCAGCCTAGCTCCTTTTATTTCATGTATAATATACTTTACATTTTTCACAAGTCCTAAACCTGGTGCTTTTCAGCAGATAAATATCATTACCTGCCAAATTTGTTTCAGTAATTAACATAAATTCTGAATATTCTAGTAATCCTAGGTAATATTTGAAAAAAATACCTTCTTAATTTTTCTTTTAAATCCCTTTTGAGCTAAAATTTTCTTGCCTTTCATCATTAATTACATTTGCTACAAATCTTATAATAATGAATGAGAGAAATTTCTTCAAAACTAAATAAAACCATTTTTCCCTAAAACAGCGGAAGTAACTCCACTTGTTGACTTTTCAGACAATCATACCGGTTATGATTGATTGATTTAGTCACCTGAAATAGGTGTAATTAAGAGAGTAAGGGGTTAAATAAAACCTTTAGATGTTTCATTCATGGAATGGCTTCACAAAGAGTTCAGTTAAACATAGACAAATTGTGGGTGAAAAGTGAAACTAGGTGTTCCCACAGGGTGAATCAAAAATGCATGTAAACAGCTAAAAAAGCGTGTGTAACACGTGAAAGCGATGGAGTTGGCAACTATGGGAAACATCTATGGGACATCCTTTATAGGATTAAACAACAATCATGACCACTATTGTTCATTAAATGTTTGTTTGTGAAAAGCCTAGTTTGAGTGATGCTGACTCAGCATTCTAATCTCTAGTTACCAACAGTGGCTGTTTATTATTATATATTTCCTGTGTATTATTGGAATTGTAATTGGTAATGAATATGAAATTAATTTTATCCTGTACATATTTTTAGCTTGGAGGACCAACACCATCAGGAGAGGGAGGCCTTGGTGGTTTAGGAGATATATTTGGGATGTCACAGACACAATCATATGTTCCACCACAGGAGGTAAAATTATTAATACAGTATTCATTGAAGGGTTTTAGATGACATTCCATTTTATACATGTACCAGAATATGCCACTGATTTTGTCTTTAACATAAAACTTTGTTTATTTTTTAAATTTTGAAAATTTACAAATAACAAGAAAAAATTCTAATTTATCCATAAATAAATTTTCAACATATATACAGTAGACAAAGCATGGGTCATAAGTTAGATATCTGTATGTTAGCAATTGCTTGTCATGAAATTGAATTTAGAATTAAATTTCTGTAGTAATCATATGGCCTTTTACAATGACTAAAATAACAAAAGCTGTATTTAGGCAGTTTACAGTTTTGTGAAAATAAACTCTACACTCTTCT
Organism: Geukensia demissa; assembly: GCA_034783895.1. Classification (NCBI taxonomy): domain Eukaryota; kingdom Metazoa; phylum Mollusca; class Bivalvia; order Mytilida; family Mytilidae; genus Geukensia; species Geukensia demissa. The sequence continues at coordinate 9,995 of JARWCS010339718.1, read as the reverse complement.
GTAAATTTTCTACACTGTAGAATGCAGAAATGGAATTGGAATATTACTTTTATATTTACCATTTGACAAAAACCCATAAACAATGGACTTTTTTACTGTTAAACTCAAACAATATAGATTAAAAGTTATACTACAAAATTAAAAGTTATACTACATATAAACATATATATAATATTAATCTATTGTATTACTATCCAACCACATTTTCATCTCTAAGAGTGGACTCTGGTTCATTGTTGAAGGTCGTAATGGGACCTGTAGAAGTTTAGATTCGATGTTCATTTTGGTGGATGGCTGTCTCATGGACAATCATGCCACATCTCATATTTTTATATTAATGCCTGTTCATTCATAAGTGTGGGGAAACAGACAGAGAAGTTGGAGTTATATTACCTCTAACATTTTAGAAATTCTGCCATCAAATTGTTCACAAATCAGTACTAATTGCAATCTAATTGATAAGATGTTTTTTTTTGTTTTTAGGTCTGGTTACCTGCTTCTAAAGGCAAAGGTTTAGAAATAACAGGAACATTTATACGTAAAAATAAACAGGTCATTATGGATCTGACATTTGCTAATAAAGCCATGCAGCCAATGGCTGGATTTGCTATACAGTTTAACAAAAATAGGTAAGTGAAGAGAGTCAGTGGATAACAATGGGGATACAGTAGAACATTTGTTGCTCAAACAGCTAAAGGGACCATTTGTCAGTGGTAAGTCAATGGTTAGCAGTAGGGATACAGTAGAACTTTGGTAGCTGAAAAAGCTAAAGAGACTAGTCAAAGTAGAAGAAAGTCAGTGGTTAACAGTAGGAATACAGTAGAACTCTGGTTACTAATACAGATAAAGTGATCAGTGGGTAGTCATTGGTTAACAGCAGGGATACAGTAGAACTTTGGTAGACAGCTTAAGAATTGGAGAGATTCAATGCTTTGGTTGCTCAAACAGCTAAAGGGACCAGTTATTGTGTTTTAGTTGCTGTGTGATATGTTCCAACCATTTGAGTTTGAGAGACATACATTGATTTTACTGGAAGTTCTCTTTGAAGAGCCCAAGACCATGTGTTTCTTTGCAAAATTCATGAAGTCATGAAGATTATGTGTTTTGACTCTTTGATTGAATGTGCTGTTAGTGCTCTTCTAGAAATAGGAAAATTTGTAAGGCACTTTTAAATCTACTCAACAATGCAGCAAATTTAATAAGTTATTTCCTGTAATTGTGAGGGAAATCCCTCCAAAATAATCACCCAAGTCAAATTTTGATACTTTTACATCTCCCCTCTGTGCATTTGATTTTGAAACAGAATTGAATTTTGGTATATCATTTCATGATTCAGAATTTAATTGCATTATGTAATTACTTTTTAAATAATAGTTTCTAACAGTGTTTTCATTTGTGGAAATATTAACATAAAAGTGGGATGAATTTATTTACATGGTCTCAATATGTTCTGAATGACATATTATACAATTCAAACAGATGATCAATTTTTCAAGGTCTAACTTTTCATGCATAAACTTTTACAGGATTTTTACACTTATGAAAAAGTTCAGAATTTTTCCAAATTGTAAGTTTGCATAAAAAAGATATGTGTTCATGTTGAGAAAGCAAAAATCCCAAAGAACCAGACTAAAGGGACAAGTCCACTGCAATATCAAGAACATGAACAAGACAAAACCTGATGCATACTGTACATAGAAAACCCAAAACAAACTTATAACGGTGAATAATGCAGACCTCACCAATAAACCTGTGTAATATTGTTTTAGGTTCAAAATACCTTATGACACCAGGAATGAACTTAAAAGGTCCAGAAATATAAGGTGCCAGCAAATAAAACTGAAGTTATTTTATTTTGCAACTGATAACTTATAATTAAACGGTGCAAACCAGTAGTTATGAATTTTCATAACAATCTTCTTAATGCTTTATTGCACACTTTACGAAGTTGTTTTGGGTATATAGCACATTAAGTTCAATAAATAAGCTGTATTTACTTGATATAATTTCACTGAACCATAAGAAATAAATGAACTGAGGTTGGCACAGGTCTGTTATACTGAACTCAGGAAAGCTTTGCCTGTTTTGTTTATCTGTCGAGTATGTTTCTCAAACTCTGTTATTAATGAGAAGACAAAACTAATTGATATGATATTTTATAATTTCTTGCAGTTTTGGTTTGATACCAGCAAACCCATTACAAATACAGAGTCCTTTACCTCCACACCAGAGTGCTAGTACTTCCTTAGTCTTGAATACAACTGGACCCATACAGAAAATGGACCCATTAACTAATTTACAGGTAAGACCACCCATCAGAGTGCTAGTTCTTCCTTAGTCCTGTTACAACTTGACCCATACAGAAAATGGACCCATTATTTAATTTACAGGTAAGACTATTACACCAGAGTGCTAGTTCTTCCTTAGTCCGGAATACAGCAGGGCCTATACAGAAAATTTGACCCATTAACTAATTTACAGGAAAGACTATCAGACCAGAGTGGTATATATCATATGGTATGATCTTTGTGTTTGAATTCAAGATTATGTTTCTTATGAGTTATGTACCAGTAGGTACTTGGTACTGGTAGATTTGTTTGATTATTTCTTTTTATCTCCCAACCATGTTGAGCCAAAATTTACATCATAGATATAATGATTACAGTTGCTCTTGACATATACAAACATAAATATGTAAAATACTGCAAAAGTTGCAATCTTTGCCTCATTGTTTTCAAGATATTTTTATGCATGAAATGTCACAATTTACTTTGATAACACCTGAAAACAACCAGTTTTCACAAAAAATACAAAGAACATATACAAAAATATATTTTTTTGCACAAATTGCAATCAGCAAATACTTATACAGTTACAGTATACATTTTCTCCCAATAAAATTTACAGTATTTTATTGCATGTTTCCATTTATACTTGTATTTAAAAATAAGAAAATGGAATATATGCCAGAAAGACACGACCCACATTTTGCATACATTTATAACAAATTTCTGTGTGTAAAGTGCTTTTCTGAATTACCGTCGTCAGACAGGCTAGAGGCCAAAAATTGGCAGATCAGTCAAATTTTATGAATTTCTAGTTACATTCATGAAATATGTTTATACATTGCAGGTTGCAGTTAAGAACAATATAGATGTATTTTACTTCAGTTGTACAGTTCCAATTCATGTATTTTTTGTTGAGGATGGCGAAATGGAAAAACGAGTTTTCTTAGCCACATGGAAAGATATACCAGCACAGAATGAAGTACAATATACAATCAGCAATGTAGATCATAATGCAGGTGGGTTATTCAAACATTTATGTTTGTCTGCTTTAAAGTGTTTTTACTGTTGATGTTGGTCATTTTATTGAAATTAGAGCTTCTGGTATTTGTTCCTTCGAAAGATTTAGTGGTGTTATGGTTAGACTGCTTGCCTCGAGTGTGGAAGGTCATGGGTTCGATCCCGGACTGGGTCGAACCTTAGACATTAAAATTGGTATTTGCTGCTTCTCCCCTAAGCATGCAGCATTTAGGAGTAAGACCAAAGACTGGTCGACCCAGAGTCAGAATTGTGTCTGGTTAAAGTGGCATGTCTTCCTGTCCTGCGGACTTGCTTTGGTGAGCTAGCATGTTAAAAATCCGGCTCAGCGTGTTGGTCTGGTACAAAGCAGGATTCTTCATCATTCATTAATATGCTCTTGTCCTGAATATGCATGAAATATTTGCCACTGGATGTTAAGCAACATTCAATTAATCAATCAATCTTGTTCCTTCAATCCTGATTTTTGACAGGCAAATGAGGTCAGTTTGATTAGCATCATTAGTGAATCAAAAAAGTTAATATAAGTGCATTGTGGATTTCAACCATTAAAGGGATATAATATATTTAGTTCTACCTTATGTTAAAATGCTAGTTATTTTTAATAGGCAATAAACATGACATTTTATACTATAGGTATTTGAAAAATAATTCCCCGCCACACAATCTCATGAAAAATCTAAGTGATAAGTCTGTTTTAACAAATTTGGACATAAAAATAAACATATATATCATGTTTTGTCAAGATATTTGCTAAAAATACAAGTCTGGAAACTAAATTTTTCACCCTTCAACTTGTATTTTTCGCAAAATCACATGATATATCTTCTGTTCAATATGTAGAAAATTGGCTGACAGGATTTGTAAAAAAGGTAGAGTGCATGACAGGAAATTGCTCAAATCATCAAACAGCAACCTACAAAAACAGAAATCACACTACTCAAATGAACAACATATGATCTTAATAACCTGAGTAGGTACAAGCACAGAATATTTACTAGGTACAGTGATATTATCACAGTTGTTGTACTTATTGTCATAAACACCTGATTGAATATGGACAGTATTTTACAAATGTAATTGCATAAATGAGCATTTTAGTAAAGTCAGGAGGTCTAAAAGATATTAATTTATTTTAAGAACAGTTTAAGAATATATATGCTTTGTGTTGCAGACACAGTATCAGCTAAGTTACGAAACAATAATATATTTACTGTTGCCAAACGTAATGTAGAAGGACAGGATATGTTGTACCAGTCACTTAAACTGACCAATGGAATCTGGGTGTTAGCTGAACTGAAGATCCAACCACCTAACCCTAACTTTGTGGTAATTTATTATGTTGTTAATTATATTTCCTCTTATACCTATGTTAGTATGGCCTGCATGGAACAACTGCAAAAATATGGTTCAAAGTTGATAATTACTTTGGACGAGGCAGTAAAATATTGTTTTTAAACAAAAGTTTCCTTGGTTTTTATGGTTTGTATTTACTATTAGTTAAACTAAACTCTTCTAGGTTATTGTACTAACATGAAGTTTATTCAGTATTAGGAAATTTAAGAATTGATAGGTTATGTCCTTAACTCATTAATTTCACAACAAGGAACTAAGAGGGGAAAATTATCAAGTTAGGTATAAAAGTTTATGATGTTAGCATTGGTGAAGTGTGCATGGATAATTTTATTCCATTTGGCAGATTTCTGCTATTGGTTTGTAATTCATATTTTATATACTGATTCTTGACTTCCAGTCATCTGTTTCCGGTATATTTTATGGTCAGTAAAATTATCCCTGAGTGAGTGAATTACAAGAAGTCAATACTCATTTGAATTGTGAGGATCTGTCATGATTTTTTTTTCTTATTTAAATCTGAAATCAGATATTTTTAACATCTGGTTTTGGGGTTGTTTTTTTTTGGCAAAATATCATGTCAAGTTTAAGTTTCAAATTATTCTATTGATAATATCCAAGTATACTTTACAGTTTTTAGCTTTTGCCATCACTTGGCATCTGTCTGTATTTTTTTACATTTTAATATCATTTGAAAATGCTAGGAAAATGGAACCAAAATTAACAGGAATATATCTTCTCCTTTGAAACTACTTGTCCAAATGGAACAATATTTGACAGGAAGCATCTATGCAAGGTTCTTTATTAAGTTTCCTTATTTCTTCTTGATCAGACTAAAAACATAGTTGTTCACTACTAGAAGGTATGTCATCAAAATGATTGGTTCATCTACTTTCAAGTTCAAGGTCACAAACTTTGAAAAACTTGAGTTACCTATGCAGGTATGTATGTTCATGTTGGTAGTGGGGGTATCCTTTGTGAGTTTTGCTCACAGTATTTCTAATTATGTGCTGTGATGGTCTTTTGATTTTGATTTTTATCCCATGTCAGCAAAGTCATATCTGGGTTTCATGAAAGGTTTTTGACAGACTGTACGTCTTTAAGATCTCTATGACAGTAATGTATATTAGTTGCAGTTACCTGCAGGCCATACTGAACAGTACTATCTGTTAGTTTAGTAACTTCCTTCATTTCCCAACATTTGTTGTCAGTATGTCTGCTCCACATTCCTATGGTGAAAAATACTACTTTTATGTTCAAGCACGAGTTGTTTTGTTCATGTCAATCCTTGATCATTTGTAAGTTAATTTTTATTTTTGTTAGTTTCAACACTCCTTCTCTAAGTTCTTGTTGTTGTGTATGATCTCCAGTGATGATTTCAAATTTTTTTAGAAACAGAAGAGACAATTTATTTTTATTACATGTATTTATATCTGTATTACAGACTTCCATTTATATGTTTAAATGTGTCTTTAGGTTGCAAATTTCTGTATGGTAAGGTGTTCATTGTTTGTTGCTAGATTTAATTCATTTGAATTTACAGGGCAGAAATCATAATGAATCATGTATTATGATAAAGATTTTCTGTTAAACATAACTTATTGTTTTTTGTTTTTTGTGTTTCTTGATGTGTTGTGACAAATGTGCTAGTCTACTTAAGAATCATGCAAAAATGTGATTAATCCATAGAAAGCCTACAAATTATTAAAATTAATATTTTGTTTAGAATGCCATTTCATTTGCAAATTATATGTCCATTTTGCTCTTAGCCTGTTCATGGGAGATGTAATTTACAAAGAATGCACTGCAAAACTTCAACCGGGGAGATAACTCTTAATTTTGTAGTAAAACCTTTTTAATTTTTTCAGGCCTTATCAGCTGTGAACAGGCAGATTGTTAAAAATGACTGTTCTTGGCAGAGTTTGTACCCTTAAATTAAATAAAATATCAAAATTAAATTAGTATTACAATTAAATATTTAAGCCTTTTTTTGAGTGTACCACTTTTGGACGCATATGCGTGATTCTTAACTGGACTGGTACTTAAATAAATTTGTTATTTATTTGGTAGAAGATTTAATGTTGTTTTTCATCACTCATGTTTGTTATTCTTAAATATTTGCTGGCCTCATTCAGGACTATTCCATCCTGAGGAGGGGAAAGGCCTAATTTTCACAGACCCCACTAGAAAAAACACTGTATGCCTCGTTTAAAAATTGGTCCAGATACCCCCAAAATACTAAAAATAAAACAAAATTAAAATTTGCAATCCACCAGGGGAGTTAAAATTTAAATTGATTATCTCTCAGTAATTGGATTTATTAAAATGTTGAATTCACTCATGACATATCAGTTAAGCCTGTTGTAAAACTTCTTTTTAAAAATTACCAAAACATTTGTTTCTGCAACAATTATATAAAAATTTAGATGTATATCTAGGAAATATTTGACAGTGAATTAAGGGAAGGTTTTGTTTAAGCCTTTTTCTTTTTATAAATCATTTTTTGTTTAAGACCTTTTTTTAAGATAACAAGAGTCATCATTTGGTTTTGTTTAAGCCTTTTTCTTTTTTAAATCATTTTTTGTTTAAGACCCTTTTTTGAAGACAACAAAAGAGTCAACATTTGATTGTGATGTTTTTCACATCCTGAAAAGGTGCATAATAACATATATTTCAATTCATGGAACAACTAGTGTGATTGTTGTGTTTGTGATTATAAGTCATTTTATTTAAACAAATAGTGCATAAACTTTGCATTAGTGATAGGCAAAAAAAAATAATTCCAATTTCTGCAATTAGTAGAAAGACATGATCAAATGATAATAATAAGTATTTTAATCAAATTTTGAATGAATAAGAAAAGAACACCTTCTACAAAAAAAAAACATCATAAGGCCTTAGTTCTCCAAGTGTTTCTTGTCAAATGAAACGCATACATTGCGTAAAAATGTAACTTATGCCTACTGTCACTGATTAAAACAGAATTTTATGACTATATTCATATAATCAGACAATAACAAGAATGAAACAAATAGAAATATTAACTTTAATAAAAGAATTTATTAATTCTTTATCTAATTGATTTCATCAGTATCATACTGTAAAAGAAGATATATTTTGCGGTGTTTTAATTTTCTCTATCTGTGCGCACAAGATATTATCACCAAAATTCCTACCTGCGAAATGTGGGATTGTAAACTAAGCATCACTACAAAATAGGCATTATATGCGAAAATTTAAAGCCATGGACAAGTTTGAAATTGTGAATCTGCAAAAAAGGAATCCATGAATACTAATACTTTATTTACAGTGTATAATTTTAAAAGACAAATATTAGATCATCTCAGACAATCGGTACATCACTACTTTCCTTCCATTCCATTCATGCCTAGAAAAAGCTTTTGAAGTGCCAGATTTGGCAAAATTCTAGTTATTTTTCAAGAGTTTATTAAGTAGGTCATCAAACATTGCTCATCTGCTGTGTAGCACCTATCAATCATAATTCTGAAATATGAAGGGAAATGATGTTATTTGATAGCAACAGACTAAATCATAACATTTAGCATATAATGGATATATCTAAATTCAACTTTGATTCAGAAAAAACAAGAATAAGAAAAATGCTTGCTAGAAATTTTGCAGCCCATCTGAGTGTTATGCTACAATGCCTAATCAGGATAAAAGATATTAAATCTGTTTGGGGTTTTAATACATATTTTGGTTGCAGCATTTATTTTTTTAATATTAAGCTACAGAATTTATGAAATTCATAAATTTTCATGATAAATTCTCCTTGCAAATATTTGTTATGGTTAAACAAAAAACTGGAATGGAACACCAAAATTCTGTTGTTTCTTTCAAGTCTTAAATAATGTTGGTATAATTTTCTATTCAAGTATATGATGTATACAATTTTTTGTGGCATGGGACTGTTGCAGAAAATATTAAACCAAAAACTGCAGGATTTTTCAATGCAAATGATATAGAATAATAAATATTAGCCACCTTTTATTTTTAGCAAAATTTTTGGGACAAAAATGTGTCTTAGCCAATAAATAGATATAAAGATTTCATGGTAAAATATATATAAAAAAATTTCTACCTTTTTGACTTGCATTAAAAATTTGTTGTAAGCATTTCTGCTTGTCTACATTAATTAAAGAAAATTATGATATGTTGTTACAATTTTAATGAATATATATGTACAAATCGACAAAGATAATTTCTAGTTCATTTGCTTTCTAAAAATCTGCTGAAAACTATTCCCATTTAAAAGATACAATAATTAAAAGAAGTATTTGATTATCTTTAACATTCCAAAAGAACTAGAAATTATTGAGGCCTTCTAACCATTATCAGCAGAGTAAAATGATCCTTTTCACTTGAGACTGTCAGAAAGTGTTAAATGGTATCATTTTTCTTTGACAGCTATCCTTGAAGGCGCGAGCTACGGACGTATATCCGGGTATACAGCAAGCCTATGATACCATTCTGCACAATTAATGTACGTCACCTTAGTTTGTAGTAGTAAGCACTTTGCATGTTGTTTATTTCTGTTTTTATTTTTTGTTTCAATGTAAAAATTTATTTAGACTACATGCAATTTGCAGCTTCAGATATAAGGGTACTCATGGGTGGGTTTTACTCTGCAATGACTTCATCTTATTTAGGTTTCATTTTCATTTTTTTTCATTATCTCATTCATAAACATTTAAAACCCACCATAGTTTGTCTCATGTTTCAAATTGTACTTTTTCAGCAACAGGTATCAAACTTTGATTTTTCACAAAACCTGTATTGAATGAATATATGACAAAAACTAATTACCCATACAGATTGTTATATGATAAATAATGGGTTTGTGCATATTTTGTACACACAGAAAAAGAATACACTTGATTTACAATATGTGTGATAAAGTTTATTAATTACTTGTCCAATGTTGGCGGCTCTCCCTGGATATTTCATCTTCTCACTAACTGTTATATGTAACTACAATTTGGGGCAATCAGTTTTAATCCCAAGGAAACAAAAAAATGTTGAATCATACAAAACCTGTTATGCAGAAGGATTGATTCTGTCTAAGTTTTTAAAAAAAAAACATAAACAACACCAAGCGAGTTTAGTCAACTTGGAAGGACATCACTTCCTGTGGTCAGTCATGAAGAGGTTTCAAGACAAGATTATTCTTATGTAGAATTAGGGAAACAAGATCTTATTTTGTTAGCCATTGATAATCATATTTATACGACCGCAAAAATTTGCGGTCGTATTATGGTATGATGCTGTTGTCGTCGTCGGCGTCTGTAGACAGGTTGG
>JARWCS010339699.1:0-11631 GCA_034783895.1 Geukensia demissa | reverse complement strand
GTACTGGAAATTATATTCTAGGGCATTATATCCAACCGGAAAGAATGTTTGTGGTGGAAAGAAGTCACTGTTACACTGTCATGTGCATAAAAACACTGACTGCAAAAAAAATATTTGTACTGTTTTCTATGGAAATAGTAAATTGGTGAATATTGAAAAGGAACTTAGTTACCAGTCCCATCTTTTCGCAAAAAAACTTTTACGCACTCCCTGAAAAACAACTAGCAACTAAGCTTTTCTGTGTATTGTGGGAATTTTCACAAATGGCAAATTAATATAACAATAAACAAATGTTAAGCATATTTTTTAAGCAAGCTTTGATTTTTACAGCATACCCGATATTTGAAGGATTTGTTGCAAGCTTGTACCTGATGACTTTTGGTGGGAGTTTTACCTCGTTTATTGTTGTTCTTCATACAAATAAATTTTAAAGTCACATTAAATTTATAAACAAGACAAATACCATTATCATCCAAACTATTATCAATATTTCACATTTTAAATAGCATTTTATGTTGACAGTTGACATCACAATATAGGAGTATGCTAGTGTTGAAAAATAAACTGTAAAATTATTATAAATCAACAATATTAATTCTCGTTTGAAGTATGTCTTCTTCAATGTTTAGCATGCTTATAACTGAAGGCTGATAGATGTAATAGGTAATTAAAATGTGCTCACTCGATGCATATGACCATGGTGAAAAAAACTATGAATAGCATCATCCGTGTGATGTAGATAACATATTTTTGTATGTTGTATAAATGTGATTCTGAACTGAATAAGCCTTTAGAAAATCATGCTTTAAAAGCAAAAACAATGTGGCCAGTATTAAATCTGGGAACAGCCATTATGAAATAAAAAAACATATCAGGAAACAATGGAGTGGGATTTTATAAAGCAGTGTTATTGGTAGATGTAGTGTTATAACAATGGTCTTTCATGAATGAAATGGTGTTGTTGATTTTGAACTTTTCTTTACAGCTAACTGATTATTATATCAACATTGAGCTGTTATAGGTAAATTAACTAATAAAGCTACAGCTAAAGAAGTTTTGCATCATCAGTACCATATTCATAAGAAGGGGATCTGCAAATGCTAATATACATAAATTATTAGGATTTTGGAGTCCAGATAACATGAATACATATGGTCTGCTATAGGACATAGATTGCTATGGTGATTTTTTGCTACATGACTCTGGGTAAACATTACAAGTGCATCAATTTTGCAGAATTCAAGGTGACCTTCACAAATCTATAGGAGATACACTGGACATACAGGAAGTGTATATAGACAGGACATGTGACAATCCAAAAAATGAAAATACCTCCTCGTTGTCATGGTGATTAACATGATGATGATTGACATAATGGGTGTGTCTTGTCAATCCTTGTGGTCTTGTCTTAAGAGAAAGAATCAAATGTTAAAATCTTAATTCTTCATACCAAACATTTATACAAAGTACAAACTCCAGATTTGTTGCTGAAAACATGTTAAATTTTGACAAATTCAGTCTAACTGCAACAAAACATAAGTGTACATTTCATCAGAACAATAAGTACAAAAGTACAGCCATGCACTTTGCTGTTAATTAAAACGAAGAAATTTAGTATCAAACAATAATATATTTTCTAGCTGATGAATGATTTCCTAAAATTGAAACTAGTGAAGCTTTCCTTAATCACTTGAGGTGATTGCTGGGTCCATAAAAATCATATTTATATAAGGGTTTGGCTCATATTTGCATAGAAGTACTTTGTTACGTTAATAAGCTAATAAGTGAGATCTCAGGGTCACTATTAAATTAACAGATATATTGACATATAAAAATTTTACATTATTCTTGTGCTGTCTGTGTTATTTTAAAACCAGCAGCTCACTTATTTAACTTCATTATATACAATGGTGACCCTTTGTTTTTACTTTTTATCCTTAAATATATATAGTAGAAGTTCAACTAAGGAAAATCATAGCAATACCCTATATTCAGAAATATGTTTTTATTGAGACATGCAGACCACCTTAAATTCATGTGAGATTTAAAGAATAAATATAAAAATAGGAGATGTGTCATGATTGTCCATGAGACAGCCACCCACCAAGTGACAGTAGAATTTAAACTTCTACAGTTCACATTACGGCCTTCAACAATGAACCAGAGTCCATACCATAACGGAAGCTGTAAAAGGCCCCGAAATACAAATTGTGAAACTATACATAAAACATGACAATCGACCTAATCTAAAGCAACAATGGTGAACATATAACAATAAATGACTAATTAAACAACGACAACCAAAAGTAATTTCACAGTCTGTTCTCCAACAATTGAAAAAATACAGTTATAAAAGTACTATTAACTGAACTCTTCATTTAAGGATGTTCCTTATTTGATTTCTAGGGGATGTGCAAAGGCAATTTCTAATTACCAAAACCATCTGCAAATTGCCAAGTATTTCCTAGGTTAACCAACACCACAAAATGAATAACATTTCCTTCTAAGACACCAGTAAAATGTTTTTGGAACAGCCCCTTGGAGTTCATTGTACATGTAGTATTAAATTATCTCAGCATGTTAATAAAACCTTAATAGAAAAATTAGCATCAAATGTGAAATTAAGTGATAAAAGCACAGAAGTATGTATCTGATGAATAATTTGAACAGATTTCAACGAAATAATATCCAAATTTTGCAAAAAAACAAATAAAAATATGACAAGAAAACATACAAAAGATGGTTTTACAAACAGAAACAGAAAGTAGAAAAAGGGGAATTCAGCTTATTTAAAATATAACTGATGTACTCATTCAAACGCCTCGACTTACTTAAGGTGAAGTGATTTTACACAATAAAATCTTACCAGGTTTTGCTGTGCTGGTTTGTCTATCAACGACACCATGGATGAGGGACTACCAGTGATAAATTCAAAGTCACATGTCACACCCTCCTGTTGAATGGAAAAAAATAAAGTCAAGATCTAAAATATTTGTTACTTTGTCTCATTCTGGTCATATCCTATTTTCAACAATATTTTCATTTATCTACCATAAATTCAATGTTTTTGTTGCTGCCATAAATGTAATAGGATGATATTACCAATAATAAGCAGTGATTTTCCCAAATGCTAGTTGTAATGTTCCCAATGTCAGAAAGATATATCCAATTTTCTATTTTTATTGTTTACAATCACTTAAACTGATCAACACAAGAACAAGTTAAGATGACAGGAGACTAGTTTACAAAAATATTTGTGATGTTTAGGCAGTTATCCTTATCTTTTGCTTTCTGCAATTGCATTGTATGATGTCAGGTCATTTTCCAAATTCCTTAATTTTACGTGTTTTACCAATTGCATAGGCTCAAGGCCCCTTCCCCCAAACAGTTGAAAAATCACTGACAAGAACTCACATTTCAAATCTAAATAGTGATCTCATGCAGCATTGTTTGTAACTCTGAATTTGATAGGAGAACATTGAAATTTTTAAATCAACATTTGGTGGCATCAGAAAAAACTTTGTTTGATATTTACCCCATATTAACAACTGACAATCAATTACCTGACTGTACTTGTCTTGCTGCATGGTGAAGGTGATATCATGGAACAAAAGTTGTAGTCTTTCCTGTGCATAATTATGGCACAGATCTTCAAATGTGGCACCAGTGGAACGGCCACATGTGGCAGGATTTTGAAAACCTGGAGTGTCCAATATTGAAATGGAAGTAGATGTTCGGTAATTTGAAGACAAAGATCTGAAAAGAAACAAATCAATTCCAAAATGTATTTTAAATACAGGTTTAAAAAAATCACTATATTAAATGGATTGATGCATTAAATATTAGCATTATGATTTGTGTAATGGCATTGATGAGATAAATTTGAAGACAAAGGAAACACCAATTCCAAAAAAGCTTCAATAGCAACGATGATGATGCTACTACATTCCAGTTACTGATTACATAGAAGTCTCCCAACATCATATTCACTTCAACAAGCAATTATTTCATTACCTGGATTTTACAAAAATGCTTTTCATATAAAATATTCTAGTCAACACTTCTACAGCTTAGGGCTGCTTCAAAACTGATTATATTGAAGGGTGGGAAGGCACTGTACAAAAGTTTAATGGATAGTGGTTATTTTTAAAAGATTTGCTAAAGAAACAACAGACCAACTTTGGAATCAGCTGATTGAATAGTGACGAAGGATTTGAGGACATAATCATTTGGTGTAATATTCTCAAAAATGCTAAGTACAAAGAGCAACTCTGTAAAAACAAGACATACAAATAAATCATCATGTGGTTAAGTTTAAACATTTAGGTGAACTTGTTTACAAAAAATCTGACCAGACAGACAGACAGATTCCTATTATACCCCTCCAACCTCAATCTTTGTTTGCGAGGGGTATAATAACCAAATACTTTATGCATGGTGGGGTAGAAAAAAGTGCTGTTTGACCCCATATACATTTATTTCGTTTTGGAACAGCCCTGAACGAAACTATACAAATAACAATTCAAATCTTTCATAAATTGAAGACAGTCTTAAATTATTCCATCAACATTTACCGATTAATAAGAGAAACAACAGCATTGAAGACATCAGAGTACAATCCTATAACAAATCCTTCTAAAGCATCTACAGCATTAGTGTGTCCTTCTTCTTGTTTGGAAGCTGGACTTGACCTGAAATAGAATAGAAAATTATTATTCCTTTTTTTAAATGTTAATTTTCCCAAAAATCATGCAGTTTTAGGGTTTTGAGGTCCAAAAGCAGTTTCACATAGTTTTCAGGCAAAGGATTTTTTTTTAAATCTGAAAATCAGATCAACTGCCATTAAATCTGTATTCTGATCTCTTTTAGTGTTTTTTACAATGCATTTTCAAAATATAGAAACAATATTAGTTTTGTGTATTGTGCATTTTTTTAATTAGAAATGCTTTTTATGAAAAAATTGAACCAAAAGCAGACATACTGATAAGATAAATTGATATTCTTCTGCCTGTGTATATACTAATATTAAACAGGCCTCAATGTGGGGTGGTCTTGTTGCAAGCAAAACATGTTTAATCCAACAACATTTTGTGTCCATAAAATTATATACCTAACAGATGCTCCTCGTGTCAATGTGGATGACCCAGATGATGAGAACACTTGACGGGATAATTCTTCTGGCGGGAGACCTAACAATGTTGCTGCTTTCTGTGCAGATCCAGGCTTTGCAAACTGTGGCTTGTTATTCTGACCTACAAAAAACATAAATGTCTAATTACTGTGTCATACTGACAAACTATTCTTGATAATAATTGTTAGAATATTACAGCCAAATACTAAGAAAATGTGACCTGTATTTCAGTGGTTGCCTTGGATCACATTTATTGTTATTTGTTCTCTTTTTTTCAATAGATAAGGGCAATGCCATACTTTATAAATGGTTTCATATTTTGTACTTTTAGGGCTTTTTACAGCTTCTTTTATGTTATGGATTCCAGATCATTGTTGAAGGCCATAATGTGACCTGAAGGTTTAATTTCACCTGTTATTTAGTGGATTGCTTAATTTGGCTTTTGAATATTTGTTATACACCTATGTAAAGTGTGGATTGTTTCTTTCTGGTATATATTCCATATTCTTTTTCCTAAATGATAATTTCATAGTTACCTTTAATAGCTCCTGCTACCCCTAAATGATATATAGCTGCTAGAACCTGACATATCGATTTCTTTTCATCCTCTGTCATACCAATCTGATCCATTGAAGTCCAGATTTTACCCCACGCCATCATCGCTTTCTGTTTGTCTTCTGTCTGTCAGAAAATATCACATATTCATGTAATATGAATTCCAATGCTGATGAAAATGTTTCATATTTTATGACTTTATTAACAGTACACAGTTCTCCTCTAAGTCTGAACAGACAAAGCAACCAAATTTATTACCTTTAAGTCTAATTTTGTGCAGAAAGTTTAATTTGTACAAAATTTGTGGAAATTTTTCATAGGGTAGGATTTATGTAAATCCAATCACTTTAGGTATGTCACTAATTTTGAATTTTAAACTTCACATCTGTTAACTAACAATCCTTTATCAACAGTTTTTCCATCAATGAACTACAATTTCATCAAAAATATAATATAAAGATTGCCAACTTTAAAAAGCAGAATACAGCCAGATAAGAAAAGTGTTACATACAGCTAAACTTGGAATCATTTCTAAAATTAAATGTTTAATCAATCTGAAAAGATTGTATGTCTGTAACAAATGTGTAATTTTATGGTCATGTACGGTTTCTACCACGGAAAAACCTGGAAATGTGGACATAATGTCTTGTCTGCTTCTACAGCTTGATAGCACTGTACCTTTATTAGTGCCACTGTTTAATAAATTATATGGACCTACAACTAAGAGAAGCATCAAAATTTCCCATCGTTATTTTAATTTTTGATGCCACCGCTGTAGGTGCTGCCAGAAACAATATCCCTATGTCTCATCTCGGCGAGACTGCTGTAATGATGCTGATGTCATGTGCAATTTTGAGATAGGTACATGTATTACATAAGCTGGCATAGTTGTTTATTGTCAAAGATATTTTTATTTTCACAAAATGATAACAACAAAAATGATAACATAAATTGTATCAAATCACTCTCTGAATTTTTGCATCAACTTAAAACAACAGCAAACACCAAAATCATGAATAGAAAGAAGCAAAGAAATTTAAACTAGCACCAGAAACCCTGTGCTGAAAACCAAAACAAAACAAGCTAAAGTACTTACAAAGGTAGGGGTAAAACCATGCTACAACAGCAATATAATCATACTCCAATCACTAATCATTTGTATTTATACTGTTAAGCCAAAAGTATGTCCCATTAACATTTGCAATTAGTTAGAAATCTGCTTTAAAACCATTATATGAAATATAAGTATATACCTAATAAATTTATGTTAGATTTAAATTTTGTTAAAGAATCATATTATCATTATTCCAAATACATTTATGTTAAAATTTTATTTGGAATTTAATCATGATTGAATAACATCAAGTTTTTTCATATCATTAAAAAAAATCATCAACAGTTGATATTTTTGATTGTATAATCACAACCTTCATAAAAATTGGATAGGCCATTGTTTTTTTTTATTTTTAGTTTTACGAATCCTCTGACCCTAATTTTTAGCAATTTGGAAAAAAAACAAAAATGACTTTTGTTTTGTATTTTTTAAAATATTTTTTCCGACCGACTTGATGCTTTACTGTTTCAAAAAATTTAAAATCAATCAGAACTACTCAGCCTTTCTAGTAACACGTTGTTCATCATGTAACTAGAAAGACCAAGTAGTTCAAGTTAAAGGTTATTGGCTATATCTTTGATAGTCTTAATCTTTATTGTGCTTGAAAGACATAGCAGTTTTTATGGTAAAAACCATATTGTTCAAAGTTTGTTTTGAATACTTTGAAGTAGCAAGAACAGGGAAGATGTATTCATGGTTCTGCATCGTTGTGTTTGATCTTGGTCTTTAAACAATTATAAACAAATTTATAAAGGCCAAAACTGATTCTACAATAGGCCAGGCTATATCTGATGAATTTTTTTTTGGTCCTCCTACTCATTACTTTGGTGAAATAATTTCGCAAAACTAAAAAATTAAAAAACAATGGCCATAACAGATTTGAATGTACCCATATTATGTTAATCAAAGAAATTAGAAAAATTCCATTGGAACCCACTTTTGGAATGATATATATTGTGTATGTTTGCCCAAAACAAATAGAACAGATTAAAAATAACTCAGACCAGTTTTCACACTTTATGATGATGATTTTTATATCATTTTTTATTTTAACATCAAATGGAGTCTGGTAGTCTTTATAATTAAGTAAATAATTTGAAAATAAAAAAGCAAATAATATTTTAACATATGAAAAGGTAAAATAGATACCACTTCCCAGCTTCTTTTGAATGTTTATTTTTTGGTACTAAATAGATCATAAACTTTGTAATTTTTAGAACACAAAGAGTTTTATAGTTTATAGCAGATTAAATCAAACTTCTTTCAAGGCACAAACATTTAAATTTCTGTGGTGGTCAGATAATTTCGAAATTTTTTAATAAATATAGTCAAAAGCAGTACATTTTAATAAAATTCTTGTTGATTTACACTACCACAAGTTGTTCAGGTATGTAAACTCTGAAATTATTGTGTGCATTTATTATTGCGATTTGTTAATTTTAGCGATAATGTTTTATTTTTGCAACTTCTTAACACTTGAGTTTGAATACTACTGACAAAAATCTTGAATGCCATGTTTACCTTATTGTGATTCGAACCCTGTTACAATTTTCGCAATAATTTCTGAATTTACAGTATTTGAATTTTTTTAACATAGAAACTCCGAACCAAAGCTTAATAATTGTAATTGTCTTAGTTTTAGGTTGCTTTTTATGATAACTTTTCATATAGGCTAATGGGAACTGGAAACCTGGCTGGTGGAACTGTAATTGTAAAAAAAACATGGTTACTAAGAAATGGGATTTTTAAGATGGCTTAACTGAAAACAGTGTCAAGTGGCCCCTTTGGTATTCAAGCTACAAAGGTTGAAGTGTACTGCAAAAAAATTCTGCCTTCAGAAAGTGCCCAAAAAATCCCCACTGAATGTTTTCTGAAACAGTGCTCAGGGATTTCTGATCAGGTAAAAAATTGCTATTTCTAAAAAAAACAAAGTAAAAACAAAGTTACTATTAAAAAAATTAAATACAAGAGGATTTGTTAATTTAACTAGTCTTACCCTCTGTAGTGGCGTCATAAACAGATTCGCCTCTGACAGGTTATTCAACTGTAATTCATTTCTGCAAAAAAATATCAAAGTCAAGATTTTTTTCTCAAGAAATGGTCAAAGTAACAATGTTAAAAGGAGTTGGTTCGATAAGGATCGTTTTCCGCCTCAAAAATAAAGTTTAGCATTCATTTAAAATTTTATTACTTTATACACCTTTGTAATAAAATTTGTTAGATTTAGTGATTTTAACTGCTCAAACTTCGCCCAAAAATGGAAAATCCAACAAATAAGCCGGAAAACGTCTAATTTATACTCGTTTTTGGCTGTTTCAGAATTGGCCGCACATTTGTTACACCTTAATTTTTACATATATCATGTAGTTTAATGAGTAACGTCATATGTGTTAATATTTTGGTGTAACACACATGCAGCCAATACTATTAGAGACAAAATCCTCCAAAAAATCAGCAAAAATATGAATATTTTTCAATATTTTAAGAAATCAACGAATTTAATGACGTCAGAAACTTAATAACGAGAACTTTTATACCAAAAATAATGCTGCACATATTAAGAGCATTTATTTTTCGATTCAACAAACACTTTAAAATAATATTTTTCTAAGGTTTTTATAATTTTAAAATAATATTTTTCAAAGGTTTTTATAATGTGCAAAATTCTGGGCCAAAAACGAACCTTACTGGACCTTCTCCTTTCATAAAACAAATTAAGTGTTGTTCTAAATAGCAAAAAAGCAAGTTTGACTAACATTCATGGTATTCATTGCTCAACTACTATATTTTATTACTTGTTGGAATCAAGTTTGTATTAACTGTGCTTTTTGCAGATAAGTGGGGCCAATAAATGGAAATTTGTGACAAGATTGATGCTGTCAAATATTCAAATGCAAAATGTACTATACCATTTTCTACATCCTATTGAAAATGAGTAATTTTATATTAGAATTCACATTCAAATTGTAAAGTCATGTTGGCACAATTAAATCATAAATCTCTTTTCCTAACCTTTTATAATGTTTGTGCTACCTTGTTCTGGACAAGATGAAGAAAATAATGCAAATTTAATGATTAAAGCATAACATATTTCAACATTACATTATAAGAAATAAAAGATATAGAGTAAATGTTTAGCAAGCAGCTCCATAAAGCATTTTTGTTCAGTTAAAATAAGTTTCTAATCTCCACCAAGACAAGCATAATACATTTGAGGCTGTAAAATAAAATTTCAAGACTTGTCCATTTGTCCCACACTCATCTAAAAAACAAGGGCAAAATACAAGTATGAAAGTTATTAAAATGATGAAGATCAAACCTGCCTTTTTTGTCCACATATGAGTGAAAATTTCTGCCTTTTTTGCCGGCATATTGAGTAAAAATTTCTGCCTAATTGCCAGCATATTGTGTGAAAATTTCTGCCTTTTTTACCTGCATATTGTGTGAAAGTTTCATCAGATTTCTGAATTAAACCTTACTGTATGTAAACAACACCACAATTTTCGGACATTTATAGGTGTTAACATATAAATCAACTAAAATCAAAACACCTTGACTTTTATGTCCTTAACTAATATAATACAGTGTACCAGACCTGAGAGCTGTATCCACACCTGCCAACATCTGGTAAAAGATGTGGAAACTGGGTTCTCCTTCAGGTCGCCTCACAACTCTCGACTTTTCAAACATAAACACCTGAAAATAACCAAAAAATTAGATATGAATAGGTTAATGTTGACCATGGTCTTGTCTGTCTTCCAACTTAATGATTTCTGTCTGCCCCTTTAGTGTCTTCGAATTCCTTTTAATGTACATGATAAATTTAACAACAGATTCTTCCAAAATGAATGCTAACACTTTGAAGACTCTTTCTTATCATAAATATCCCAAAAACGATAAAAAAATAAGCCAAAAAACAAACTGTGCATGGATCTATTTTTGTATGTAAGCTTGTGAAAAATAGTTTTGTGGGTACTTAAATTCATGATTTTGTTTAATTCTGGTATAAACAACATATAAAACATTGAATAATAAATAATGACAGGTTTGAAAAGGTAAAAATTACTATGTTCATCCAACAGTTTTTACTGGCAACGGATTGACACCTATCAATATATTATGCTGCTTTCATAAATCAAGATGACAAATCTTGCTCAATGCCTGCATTAAGATGGATATGAAATTTGTATTCATGTTATTTTATAGTGTTTTTCCCAAGGTTTTTGGGGTTCTTTTTTTAAATATATGTACTGGTTCAAATTTAACCATGGTATTTAGTTGTGTACTTATTTATCTGTCTTGATTGCTTAATTCTTTTTTTTTTTAACTTAAGATGTATTTATGACTATGTTTTAAAAGTGTGTTACCTGAACAGAAGCCGAGGATATCTGCCCTGAATGGTCGAAATCAAGTGTGGTCAGCTGAGCGTAACGACTACCATTAGTATTCATTATCGTTCTACTGTTACCGAAAGCTTCCATCAGAGCACCAATAGCTGTCAACTTCTCAACTGAAAATACAGAATAATATAATCACTGATATCACTGATATGATACATTAGGAAAACTCTTCAGTACAACAACAACAGTAAATGTTTCATATGAGGTAAACATCAAAACTTGTGAACCTTATTATTGTTATTCACAATAGCTTTTATCGTGAAGAAAATCAGGTTTCATTCAGTTTCATTAAATTTTCTCAACTTTCTCCTCAACTCAAAAATTTATCAGATGATATCATTTTCAATATTTTAGAAACAAGTGTGGACACAAAATTGTCTCGCCTGTATATGTGCCTTTGACCCTATAAACGTGTGGACACAATAATTTTC
>JARWCS010339690.1:0-11632 GCA_034783895.1 Geukensia demissa | reverse complement strand
AAAAATCTGAGATGACTGGCACGAAGTAAACATTTGACGGACCCTTCAACTGAAATATACTGTCGGACATTTGGTCCGACAATATAAAAGCTGTAGTCAGACCCTAGCCAAATGTGGTCCGAAGGTCCGGTGGATTTCAGCAGCTCTGAACATTTCAGCGTGGCTGAAAAAATGCAATTTCCATTTTCCATCATATAACTTTGTCCAGCATTTACCTGTGTCCATCATAAAACTGGTTCCACACTTACCATAGTGTTCATTTACATGTATACAACTTTCTGTTGTTAACAGGCTGTGGTCATATCATGCTGCACTTGCGAAGCACCTCAGTTTTTCATTGTATTATTAATGTTGGAAAAACTATTTTGGTGGAAGAGGGAAGTCTATTAACTGTCTTTGTGGCTAAATTTAAGAAATAAATGTACCAGTACATGATTGTATATGCAATATTCAGATATTAGGATAAATTTTTACATGATATAAAAATGATTGTGTCAAACGAAAAATGCCATAGCCCCACTTTAAACTTAAGTGGTTAGTATATTGATAAAATTATACAGTTTCTTGTGATTGTTATATAATAAGTAATTAATATTTTTCAAGGCCATGGCTGCTTGCTTTGTAAGTAACATGAGTTACACTGAATTTTGTATAACAGCCTGAAAAATATGGTACATGTATAAAAAGACTCAGGTGAGAAAATCAAACCTTAAAGTTTTGTTTACATTTAATAGTGTTTTTATCTGATAAATTGTTGATAGATTTTGTATTCAAGAGATCTTCAGATAAAGTACACTTATAGAAAATCTGAAGGATAGTATGAATAGATCTTGTAGCCATTTAAGTCCATGTCAAATTTACATGAGGTTGATATGTATAGATGTTTGAGGTTGTACAAGGCAGGGGTTATTTATTCTACAATCATAAGCACACAAATAATAATGAGGGGGAAATTCAGGAAATGGGATCAAAATAAGCTTTTTTTTTATTAAATATTAGTTTTTAGACTTTGACTTTTAACCACTATACCCCCTTACCATGCTTCAGACAAAGTTTTATGTGTCAGTGTAGTAGACAAAAATATTGTATCTGCATGTCATCTACTTTACTCTTGAACAAATATAGTCTTTCTTACAAAAGAGTTAACCTGTATCCCATTACAATAAAATTGTTTTGAAATGTGATAACTTTGTTAAACAGTGAAACATATATGCTAACTTTTGAGTCTATTTATTTATGGTCAATGCATTTTAATGCACAAACCATTATTTCTTTGATTTTTACCTTTAAATGTTGATTTTTGGGGATATCAAAGAAGTTTGTTACAACAAACAGTATTGTTATAACAGTTTATTTAAACTTGAGAGGCTTTCAATTGTTTAACATACAAACATAATAAAAAATAAGAAGAATAAAAAATTATTATAATTCACCCCTGAATGTCAGGGGTCCTGTGTCCATACTTGTCCCATGTCCACACTTGTCCCACGGACAAACTCCCTTTGAATTTTTTTAAAGTCTTATTCTACATTTCAAATTTTTTACACTTTATTCATTGGAAATGGAGGTGTTTTCCAGTTTTTGTGCTGTAAAGGAAAAATGTTTTCAGCAGTTGTTATATTATTGTTATTATTATTTTTTAAATTTTCCCACTCTCGAAAAACATGGACACACTTTGGAAAAAAGTGTCCTTCAGCATATGTTCAGTCTTCACAGCATCCGATTGTTTTTATCCAAAAACTGGTAATATCATTATGGTAGTTCTAAAGGGTGTTTCAAGTGCTTAATTCAGTGCAGCTACTCAGTTATAAAATTATTTAACTAAAAATTTACTGAGAAATATTCCCTAAAAATAAGTTGAACACACAACAGATTACTCTTATGTAAATTGGTCATTCCTGCAATTGTCCAAAGTAAGGAATCCTGAGGGGGGGGTTGACAGTTATTATTGTCCTACACAGCAAATAAGTGCTCTCAGTTTGACTGTAATTTCGAGCCGGTGGTTGATGGTGTTTTACGTCCTACACGGCAGCTTAGTGCTCTCAGTAAGACAGTAAATATTGAATCCTCTTTGAAAATACCTCATATTTACAGTATATTATACAGTAATTGAGTGTTTATAAGTCTATTAGTACATGTATGTAGGTTACATCACAGTGATTTCCATTACCCCACATTACATTTAATTAACATATTATCAAACATGATCAAAGAGGTGTCTAATTACATGTTATGATAAGTTTATTGACCTGTGGTCACTAGGTGTTTATTCTGTGGTCACTTACTGGCTTTATCTCATAATGGGATTTAAATGGCTACTAATGTGGTCTGAATGTGATATATTGTGTTAAAATTAAAATCAAATTTAACTTTAAAAGATTTTATATCAATTCTATTTAAATTTCATGTTTGCTGTTGACTTTAAAATTGAAATTAAGGTACATATGAAAAGTATTGTCAAAAGCCCAGCACAGATCAGTACAGTTTAATACCAAGATTGAGGACAGAGAAAATTGACCCATTGTTTACATTTGTGCTCTAATTGGCCAATTAGTTAGTACACAATATATTTTTATCTGAAGAATGACTAATTGTTGACATTCCATTAAATATTCACAGCCAAATCATAGTTCAAATATTGTATATATACTGTAAACTGTTTTTATGATCAATTTAATTTTGGTAATGTAAGAAATTGGTATACAGTGTACAGTGAGGCAGATAGGGAAGACCAAGTAAATTTTTCAAAAATTTCTTAAAAATTTTGAAAATTTCCCCTTTAAGGCGGCTATTGTTCCTCTTGCATCATCCCCATCCACATTTAGGAAATGGCTTTTTAAAATGTTTTATATAATTTCTGCCCAAGTGCGGAGGGTTGTGGGTTCGATCCTCGGCCAGGTTAAACCAAGACATTAAAATTGTTATTTGCTGATTTTCCGCTAAGCGCGCAGCATTAAGGTGTAAGAGAAAAGACTGGTCGGCCCAGAGTCAGAATAATGTCTGGGCAATGTGGCATATCTTTCTGTGGTCTGTTGCTTTTGTGAGCTAGCACATTAAAAATCTGGCTCAGCGTGTGGGTCTAGTACAAAGCAGGGTTCATTCATTATAACTCGTCATTAATATGCTCTTGTCCCGAATATGCATCAAATATTTGCCAGTGGACGTTTAGCAACATTATATTTTTCAGAAACAAACTGCAATTCTAAGGTAGTACCAGTTTTGAAGCAGGTTTCATATTATTTGTGTAGTATTTTTTAGAAGCTTGCACTAACCAGCACCGGGGCTAGCACCCTCTCATAACAGGCTATATTTTATTTGTGTTATATTTTTCAGAAACGAGCTTTAGGGAGTGCCCTGTTAGAACAAGTTTTATATCACCTAGACATTATAGAGAAAGATTATTTTGGATTACAATACACAGATCCTCATAATGTGAATGTAAGTAGTATGTAGATAATACTGTCTGGCTGAGAATTAGTAACTAAGGCCTAACATAATAATATGTTAGTTTGCTGTTCCCCTACTCATGAAATTAATATGTGGGTCACAAGGTAAGGATAATGACAATCAAAAGTACACCATAAATCAATGAGTAATTAGTATAAAATCAACAAAAAATTAAATAAAAAAATTTTTTCTTCAAAAAGCCAATTAAATGTTTTGTGGGTAAGGACCATTGAGATGGGTCGGTGGACTAACGGCAAACAAACAATATTTTCATTAAGGCCTAACAACAGACATTTGTTGTCACTACAACATGTAAAACTTGAATATCTATTTTACTTGAGTCGAGATTTGTGTTCTTTCATAGTATATTATTTATTTATTTTACTCTTTACTTTTACAGATAAGACAAAATTCATCTTAATTTGACATATTGGAAATCAAAAAGTACATAATATCACATTTTACAACATGGAAAAATCACGCCTTGGAACAGACATGACAGAGAAAATATGCTATAATCATTGTCAACATTAACAAAGATTTGCACCATCATGATGATAGAGAATTGCACAACATACCTATAATATACTTAAACTACATGCGGAAATTAATTAGTTTAAACTTACACGGTCATTTTAGGACAAATTCCCATTACCCAGTACATAGTCATCCAATTAAAACTAGAATGGAGAAATATGAAAATTAGATTTTTATGTAATATTAAGAATAAACTAAAAGTATATGACTGTGGAAATTAATTAATTTAAACTTACACCAGTCATTTTAGGACAAGTTCACTCAACCCAGTACATAGCCATCCAATCTAAACTAAAATAGTGAAATATGAAAATAAGATTTTTTATGTAGTATTAAAAAAATTTTTCAGCATTGGTTAGATGTCACTAAACCCATCAAGAAACAAGTAAAAAGTAAGTATTAATCATCTCCTTTTGTTCATACACCTTCCAGTCAAAGTTATTTTGTTATTTTATGCAATTTTCTCCACATCAGTGATAATTTTTTTGTACCTAACATAAAATTGTAGGAGGGTACATCTATAGAAGATATGTCAGTTAGGTGTTATATTTACTTATCCTAGGTAAGATTAATTAAAATAAATGACATTTAACCTAAGACATTGACTCATATCAGTATCAGATGGTACAGACATCTGGGGCTCAAGTTGGGGAGTTAGATTTCAAATGGCCCAGATCACAGTGGATTGAATAAATGAATTGTATGGGCCATAATACAGGGCTCCAGTTGGGGAGTTGTTACATCATTATCTAGACTACTAGGGCTCCAGATTTGGAGTTGATACATCAATACAGATGATTCATTGAGAACACAGTGGTTTCAATGAGGTAATTTTAGATATCAGTACAGATGGTCTTGACTACAGGGGCTTAAACTGGGGAATTCATACATCAGTATCAAATGGTCCAAACTACAAGAACCCAAGTTTGAGAGTTGATACATCAATCTCAGATGGTCCTAGTTGTGGAATCAGATGTTCTAGACTACTGGGGTTCAGTTGTACATGTATATGGTCCTGATCATAACCACAAAGTCTTAAATTTGAGAATAGATACACCAGTAAAGAGGGTCCTGACTACAGAGGCTCAAATTGGGGAGATGATTAATCAGTATCAAATAGTTCAGACTACAAGGGCCCAAGTTGTTGGGTTGATATATTTATTATCATGTGGTCCAGACCAGATGGGATCCAGTTTGGGAATCAGATGGTCCATACTCAACAGGCATCAATTGGGGAAATTATTTATCAGAACAGTTGGTCCAGACTTTTGGCCCAAGTTGAGTTGTTTTTGTAAGTCCCAGGGGATCAGGTTGAGAAGCTGACCTGTTAGTATTCTATGATTTTAACTACAGGAAACCAAGGTAGGTTTTTCTGGCAGCATATACAAGGGGTCCAGTTTAGGGTTGTTCCAGAGAAACTGATACACCAGTATCAGATATTTCAGACACAAGGCCCAAGCATGGGATTAATACAGCTCTATTTTTTTTTGTTAGAATATTTCATAAATATTTCAGTAATGTTAATTGCCTCACATTGTTTTTGGGAAAATATTGGGTTTTTTTTAAATATGGTAATGTGTAAGATAGTAAAGTTTTATAAACATTCAGTGCAGTTATTTACAGGCAGTAATCAATATATTGTATATTAAATAACAGCTCAATTAACATTACAATAGGTACACTTTCTATTGTCATTTCAAGATGACATTTAACAAAGGACTAGATATCATGTTTCTGTAAACTTATGCAGATATTTTAAGTACATTCATAGTTGTCTGGTTGAAGATTTCTCCCTTCCTGTTTGCAGGGACTGGGGCATCCAGGTCCAATAGTAATGGACAATTTTTCCCTCTGTTTGAAGTTAATGTGACCCATTATAAAGTTTGGATAATAAAACTTAAAAAAGTAATGCAATACTGAAATTTGTCCTTTTTGTATTTTTGGATTTTCTCCTTTGCTGGGGGAAAATGGTATTTTTGTTCATCAAATTCAAAGCCTTATTCATGGGCTGAGATAAAATTTGGATCATTTGTGAAAAACATTAAAAAAAGTGAATCCCTGTAGTCCAATAATTTTTTTAGATTGAAAAAAATCTCAAATTTATTCACTATGGGGTGCTTGCTGAATAAACCCGTTCACGATAACTGAGTGCTGTAATTTTCTGGTGGGAATTGAGTGGGCTACATGCTTTTTCCCCAAAAAATTGAGACGTCCCAATATTTATTTGTTATTTGATGTAAAACAGATGGAAATTGCACATACCCTCTTACTTCCCACTGCAAAATAACAGCTCTGCAGTTAGAGTGAAAGGGTATAAAGAGAAAAAGCTGGTGCAGAACATACAAATTATGAATGCCAGCCTGGAATAGAGAAAAAATAAAAGCTGCATTTAAATAAAGCTGCACATCAATTTATCAGTGATGTTAATTGCATTAAAAGACAGTTGTGTAAGATACTGTAAATTCAGAAATTATTGCGATGTTTTTATTATTGTGAATAATGCGACAGGATTGTAATCGCAATAACTAGAACTCGCATTCCGAAAATTTCCAGCAATGTTTTCTTGCACCTTTCGAAAAGCTGCAAAAATAAAACTCACATTATCGTTACAATTCGATCATTCGCAAAAATAAATGCACGCAATAGTTTCTGAATTTACAGTAAATAAATGTAACAGAAATTTTCAAGATTAACTGAAGAATATCTGCAGAATTTCAGAAGAAGATTTGAGCTCACACTTGAAGGTTTTTACATGATTTTTGTCCAACAATTATCAAATTCTTGCGACTAAACTTTCAACTTTTCAGACAAAATAATGTGATTTAGTTCATTTTAAAAAGTTGTTCCTGTCTAAATGAAAACATACATGACATAGTTTTGAACTTGGGATTTTGCTTCTATTTTATAAAATTATTCTTTAAATATATACTGGAAAAAAAATAAATAATGGGTCATTGAAGCTCTAAAACTGCCATAAACTGATAAAAATAACATTTAATTATAAGGTATCAGAAGTTTTCTAAATACAAAATATTTGTTGTTTCCATGGCGACATTAAGTTTCTATTTAGATTTTTCTTAGAAACATGATAAAGTACATGTACACGATAAAGAAGTATTTTTAGACTCGGAGTATCAACTTAAATAGCCGTCCGTATAAAAATCATACACTGTGAACTGTAGAACATGGTACAAAGGTACGGAAAAACCAACTAATCTTAAGATACATACCTCATATGTTAACATGATTATAGTCATTTGTTAGTCAAGATTTGTATTTTTGATAAAACCATACATTTATTTCCTTAAGAAATCATCTGATTCAAGAACGATAACTCTTGCAAAAGGCCATTTTCATGTACAATCTATATAATTTATATCTTAAAAGTACAAAGCTTGATTGACAAACAGAGATCAGTTATGTATATAACATGTAGGAACAGTGTCTAAGTTGAAAGCAAGTTTAGTTTCAGTGGGTTTTTGACCTCCTGTCTGATTTTTATGCAGACTGCTACTTAAATATCTGAAGATTTGGCCTTCAGATTGTAGGTTTACATGTTAAGAATGTTTCTTTTTATTCGTAAATAATGTATAATTCTTAGTGATCACCCATGTATATTCTATTTCAGTCGGTCCTCCATACACGTTCAGGTTTAAAGTGAAATTTTATTCCTCTGAACCTAACAACTTACATGAAGAACTAACCAGGTAATTTGACAGGTGACACAATAAACAGATAATATGACAGGTGTCATCACAGGTAATGTGTGTAAATTATGACATGAAACAATGATTATATCAATGAAACAAATGAAAATAAACAATAAGTTTTTACAATGTGATGTCATATTACAGTCAAACTGTTAAATTTTCTGTTTTAATGACATCAACTTTCCATGTTTTACAAAAATTAAAAGCTTAGTTGAAGAACCTTTTCGCGTCTAATAGATTGCACTGCATAACTGATATAGAAAAAATCAGATGTAAAGATCAATAAAAAAAATTGTATATCCTTGTCTAACCAATAATAATATTTAAGATCAAGTATTAGAATTTATATGTACTAGTCAAGTGCCCACTGGGGGCATACTTATAAATCATAATGTTGAATAGATACATGTACATGTACACACACAGATTCACAAAAATAATCATATATTTTGAAAAGCCTGAAAAATAACAGTATTCAC
Organism: Geukensia demissa; assembly: GCA_034783895.1. Lineage (NCBI taxonomy): Eukaryota > Metazoa > Mollusca > Bivalvia > Mytilida > Mytilidae > Geukensia > Geukensia demissa. The sequence continues at coordinate 3,459 of JARWCS010339690.1, read as the reverse complement.
TGGTTACCATTTAATCTACAGTAGACACAAATAGTTTTGTATGAAAACACTGCAGCCCAACCTTGGAGATTGCTGGTCAAATTGGGGGAAAGTTGGAGAAAGTCAGAGAAATTTCACCAGCTTTTGAGTTTTTTAATTACATACACATATAGTTTTGTTTTAAAAACACTCTAGCCTGATCTCAGAGGTTGTTGTTAAATTTCTGAAAAAGTTGGAGACATTTTGCCAGTCTTGGTGTTTTTTTTTTTAACAAAACTCCCTGTGTTTACTGTGTGTATGGTATCTTGTACTATAACCTGCTCATTTCTGTTGCCTATATGTATCATGTCTCTAGTTTCAAAGTGATATTCAATAAAATGTCACTTTCAATTTGTCTGCAGCCATGACAGTCCGGGGATGATTTAGGAACTGAATATGTTATTGTTAGTTTTTTAACATTTTACATGAATAAATGATATTATAGTATACATAAATAGATTTAATAGCAAAATATATTTTTAATTGTTGCAGTATAAAAAAACAATATCAGGTATGAGTCAGAACAAAATATCAACATTTTTTATTTGACAAGAAATTTATGTATTAAGGAGCTTGTAAATGTCACTCTTTCCCAGTTAGTTTGATATATTGCATTAAAATTATATGTTCACTTTTTCCAGTACCATTTTAGATTATAATCAATATCAACTCATTTCTAGATTTTTGTTTTTATTTTCTCTTCCAGATACCAATTTTTCCTGCAGTTGAAGAATGATATATTTTCTGGGAAGTTACCATGTCCAGAAGATGTGGCTGTGGAACTGGCAGCTTATGCATTACAATGTAAGGATAGTTTTGTTCGTTCAACAAACAGGTTTATTATGTTAAATAGCAATTCTTCAAGTATATTGTTTCCATTAAAAGCCTTACGACAGCCAATTTCACCACTAATTGCTTATTATTGACAGCTGTTTCATTTAGGAAACCCCTTAAAAGCCAGGATTTTGTGTGATTTTTCATCAGCGGAGGGGCCTTGGTGACTCTCAACCTATCATTTCTTTTCTGCCTACAACAATAAGATTTCCAGCAACTCCGCAAGAACTTTTCATTATGATAGATGAAAATATGTTTAGAACTCCTCACTGAAAGAATCAGGTTGACATGTTTTGGAAAAGGAGATGTGTATAATTGTCTATTAGAATGTCTTCCAAAATATATACTTTAAACTCAGAAACTGCATGCATTTATAATGGTGAATGTTTGAATTACAAACATAATGTCGGTTGTATTTTTTGCGACTTTTTGAACACAGCCTAGCTTGAAAATTTCGGAATGCAAGTTCTTATTATTGAGATTACTATCCTGTCACATTTTTTGTAATTATATTAACATCTCAATTTCTGCATATACATTAATTACAGACATTTACAAGTTGCCCGTAGGCCTTCAATAATGAACACATATACTCACCCTAAGGCAAAAAGGACCCCAAAAAATAAAATTTGACAAAATTCAAATGTAACAACCATGGGGCAGATAAGTATACAAGGTACAAAAAGTAAAACTTCAACATCAATCAGCAATATCTACTGGATTACAGGTACCTGGCTTCTTACAGGAGCATAAATATGTGGCTTGATTAAACATGTTTGTGAGTACACAACCCTTCCCCCTTACCTGGGATAGTGGTGTGTCAAAATGACATAAAGACAAATTAAAAAAATTTCTAGCATAAGATATAACTTATGAAATCGATACATATAGTTGAAGTTGGTTGGCTCGAATTCGGATCACTTGAACACCATGGATGGGTCGAAAAAGGAATTCGAAGATACCAAAGGGGCAGAACTCGTTTTAAAGTCCCAACAATTTTCATACTTGATCTAACTAAATAAATACCCAGTTTCTCGAACTCTTGAACTAATGTTTCGGCCCCATTATTAATAAATTAGTTAAATTTACAACCCCAGTCTCGAACTTATCTGTAAAATTAATCATGACCTGTCAAATGGTTAATTGATTACCACAGCTTATGATTTGAGCACAGGTGTGACGGTGATTCATAATCATTAGATAATTGTTCATTGTCTTATAATTAGTGTAGACCAATGATAAACTTATCTTTTGCTATAGATTTTGCTAAATTTCTGTTGTATAAACAATAATTCAGCTGTCCAAACTTCATTTTCTTGATAGCGAGGCTATTGTGAATACCGGACCTCCGGTACCGATTCGGAAATATTTCCGGAAATGTTTGAACTCGGATAGCTCTAACTGTTTTTCCTGGTCCCTTTGGGTTCGAGCCATTGAGGTTTGACTGTAGTATGCAGACAATTACAAACAAGGGACAACAAGATGTACTGACCTCCAAAAGAGTACTTTTGCAGCAGGGATACATATATCAAAAGCTTCTCAAGACTTTTACAAAATTTTATAACCATTACAAAGATTTAATACAAAAATACAGCTGCAATGGTTTTGATATGACAAGAGATATCACATCCTACGTTCTATGGAAACATTACATATAAAGCTTACAAATTTAAAGATGAACCCTTGAATCTCACTGTTCCATTAAACAAACTTATCCACAAGGGGTACATGTCCGACGTTGTTGTCAAGACATTAAAACTTGTTTTTGTTGGTACAGATATTAATATTGTTTTTGTTGGTACAGATATTAATATACTGACTGCATCATTACACAAATATTAATATATTTGGCATTACATCCATCTTGTCTTTCTTCACATTTATTGACAATACAGTATTTTAGTGTCAGACATATTTGGGGCAATTTAAAGCTTTTCACAAGTAGTGGTATTGCACCCTTGTTGAAGGCCTTGTGGAGACCTCTAGATTTGTACATTCCTCTGTTTTAATTGTGGTTGGAGTGCAGTCTCTCTGACATTTACCCCATATCTTTTCATTTTCATACAGCTGTTTGATAACAGGTGATAACAAACTTGGTTCTCTTAACAGTGTCAAATGATAGTAAACAGACTATATAGTTTATATGTAAAACAAGTTCATGATACATATAAATTATGTCCTCTTTCTTGAATTGTGTAAAATAAGTGCAAATATTCAGCAATATTTAGATCTGTCCCCTTTATTATCCTTTTGATTAGAAATTTGTCACATATTTGGTTATGATCCAGAGGTTCACATTCTTTCAGTATGTGTTGCATTGAATATTGACATTCTGATTTGTATAATTGAGGTAACATGACTTGAAATTTGATGTATTATAACCAAATGCAGCACATAGTTTGGGGGTTAGGGTATATACCAAACACCCTGTATGTCTCTCTGTCCACAACCCTGATAAATGCATCTCCTCCTAAGCTGTTCAAAGGATTTCAATGAAACTTTGCATGAATATAAGACATAACATGTAGATATGCCTAAAGGAAGGAAATTCCTCTCTTTATTCCAAAAGGCAGATAATTCACTCTGAAAAACTAGGATGTGGGGACA
>JARWCS010339679.1:0-11632 GCA_034783895.1 Geukensia demissa | reverse complement strand
ATAATAATAATAATAATATATTATTATTATTATTATTATTTATTTATTTATTTCAAACATAAATCAACAATCAAAATTTCATCCTACCATTTTTTAAGGTAAAGGTGAATGATACCACAAATCACTGCTAAGAATATAGAATGAAAAAGTTGATTGTCAGACTCTCTTAAACGTTTGAACATTTCGTCTCATTTAATCAAAACATCTAACTTCATATTACTAGCACTGCATCTTGCATTGAAACCCATCAATATTCTTAAAGCATATTGTACATAATTTTTATTTTGTTGAGAGGCAACATTTCACAGTTAAACCATATTGACACACAAAAAACATTTATACAATACGACCTTAAAAATCTGAGTTTTTAATCAAATGAACACTTATAAAATTTACGCTCCAGTATATTAACTTTTCTACATATACTTCGGTACTTTCTTTTGATATAACATTCACCATTTAAGTCATTGCATATCATATGACGAAGGTACCCGAATTCAGCAACAAATTCCAATAAATTCCCATTTAAATAAAACTTGTAAAAACGGAGTGTTGTGAATCTTCACAAGCTTCGACTTGAAAATTTATTTAGTGTTAAAAAAGTAAGGATAAGTTTGAGTAAAGTATGATCATGGTATTTAATTTGTCGGAATATAACACATTCTGCCAATTTAACAAATCCACTATATTTCCTTTCATTTATAAGTAACTCGCTTTTCTCAGTGACTTAATGTAAACATACAAATCTTGTTTTCGAACATGAAACCAGATATTTGATATTTGAATTTTAAAATCAGCTTTACAAAACTAATAAGTTCTTGACGTTTGTACATTCAGTTATGATTTTAATATTATTTGATACTTAACACTGGCAAATTTCACAAAAATGTCCATTATTCAGCTAGAAGACATCGAAGAATCAATGATAGATTCTTTAGTGTCTTATAATTAAGTGAACCCTGAATGTCGAATGATCAATGTTTTGCAACTACACGTTGATTATTAAAATTTTCATACAATAATATTATAAAATGTGCAATGTGCAATTGCTTGCAACACGATTCATAAAAAAATCCGCCCTCGTCATATACTTGTCAGACAACATTTGAGTGTCTAGTGATTTGAGCAAGACATTTAGCACTGAAAGGTCATTCTCACAATAAAATACCAAATATCCAATACCTGTAGCGGGACATCTAGTATTGGATTTTAAATGTTGTGTTCCCCAAATCTTACAAATTTCATGTCTTTTCAACAGTTTAAAAATGTAAAAAACAGGACTTTAAATCAAAGAATTGATTTGTTTAACCCACACTAGAACCGGACATATTTATGAGCACATTGCTTTAATATGACATATGAGTAATGGAAGATGAAATTAGATATTTAAGTACCAGTCCATATAAAATCATGCAGGAGGTGATTCATCCATTTCGTAAATCCATCAAACTTCAACTTGTTTTTAAGTCGGGGACTGTTCTTGTGAACATAACCCTTTTTTGCCATTTGAGCCTTGTACTTATAAAATAAGAATTGCATAGAGTGTTCATGAAAACGACCATTTGCAATAGTTGTCGTTCTTGATTTAGTTTATTTCTTAGAGTTACAAATGTATGACTTTCTCAAAAGTACAAGCCTTGATTGAGAAATGGCTGTAATCATGTTTTCCTATGAGGTATGAAGTTTAAAAACCTAATAAAGACTGGTGGGTTTTCCACACCATGTATCCCTTCACCATTGATATTGCATGGATTTTATAAAGACTGCTACTTCAATAACTATAATTATTTTAAATCTAGAATAAATTTCACAAATATAGAATGAAGTCACATTTGCAGTTTAAAGCATTGCCTATATGCTAGTTAAATTAAAGCATGTATAGCATAGGATATGCATTATGTTGTTTTGACTTTGGATTAGAGCAAATGCGATGATTTACAACGCATATATGCTTTAATTTATAATATTGTGAAAACTGTTGTTTTTTTTCTGTGTCTTTCATTTTCATTTTTAATTGAAAGTGCTTTCAGTCATGCAATTGATGAACATTCTAAAAGACAGTTGACGACGTTTTCATTTTTATCACAAATGATTTTTTCACACATCTGAAGAATGTGAGTATTTATCCGTCCAGAATATAGAACATGTGATAATATATTTATTTTTGTTTATTTGGGTACATCAAATAAAATGTTAATTTATCATGAACCAATTACTGAGGCAATAAAATGTATTCAAATTTTTGGTTTTTTTTCCAAAAACTTTATAACTTCAGAAATAATGAGGAAGAACTGTTGGTCGAAATAATACTTAACTCACCGTAAACAGGATCAAGTAGTGGTAAAGTTAACTATTACCTCTCGGTGGAAGTCGTCGTTAAGTTAGTCTTTTTTAAAGTTAGAGTTACACCAAATTCAATAATCAATCTAAAACAGAATTAAGAAGAAAAGAAGGCAAGAAATGAAGCTGCAATAAGATAATAAAACAAACGGAAATGGGATAAAAAAAGAATTCGAAGATACCAAAGGGGCAGACACGGAAGACAGACAAAACATGGCCAACAAAATGAAACGAAAGACAAACAAAATAACACAACACTACACTGAAAACTAAAGCTGTAGTAACACGAACCCTACAAAAACCAGGGTGTGTAGGGTGGGGCCAGGTGCTCCGGAAGGGTAAGCAACTCCTGCTCTACTAGTGACACCCGTCGTGTTACTCATTGTAGTAAAAACCCGGTGATATTTCATTTGTTTTGGGAAGTTCAATTATTAGCTGATTGGTTTATGTTTCTTGTCTAACCCTAAAACACTACCAATTTTATTAACAATCGGTTTATATAAATTCTCTAACCCTAATACATAACCGAATGTGAAATTTTAAAGTACACATGGACGATAGACTACCTTTTTAATGTACTTTCAAATTTAAATCGTCCAAGTGGCCTGTGTTTCAAATTCGTAGGCTTTTGGCGGGTTATTGTAATGTGCAGATTTTTAATTGTTCGTTTTTCTATCAACGAATCAACGACATATGGTCCAAATAAGCAAAGAGGGTCAATGTACCCAGAAATATAATGAAGCCCAACGTATGCTGTGCCTTACCAATTCAGACTGCCTGGGAAACGTGTAGAAGGTGATGTGGTACGTATAAATTACAAATATGATGTTCTGATATGTTTGTTTTCTCTCTGTTTTATGGTTGTTCCTTGGTTGTTGGTACAATTTGTTGCAAGTTTCCCGTAGTCTTTACACTCCTGATATGCGCGTTCCTAATTTAATTGATGTCCATCCTGAAAGTCGTTGTAAGGCCTTCAACATTTAGCCGAATGCTAATACCTTACACAGAGATCAGGAAGGCACCCTAAGCTTTGGGGCTGACCTGTGAGTTTTTTTGGTGGCTATCTCGTGGACATTCTTGTCACATCTCACTTTTCTATACTAATTGCAATTTATCAAGTAGGAGAAGAAGTTCGAATATCTATTGTCACATCTCACTTTTCTGTACTACTTGCAATTTATCAACTGGGAGAAGAAGAAGTTCGAATGTCTGTGTTCCAATAACGACAAGAAAAGCTCGAAATAAACCAAAATTCAAAACAGATTGAAATAGAATAAAAGCTTGTTTTCCAAAAACTCCTTTGCACGAGAGCATTGTGTAATTTTCTATGGAAATGAAAGTTCCTCGTTTCCATCGCGGGGCTGTCGTCGTGGAGTCCACAATGTCAAAATCAGTGTCGGAAATATGACCACTTCCAGATTTTACAACTAGTCAAATGTTATGGCACATCAAACAAGCTTTCAAAGGATACCAAGTTTAGGTGTGCATTAAAATTTCGGGAATGCTTTCTACAATTCAATAATGAAAACACTACTCAATCTGCAAAATACAGGGATAACTTACCTATAGGTAATGGATGCAGCGATAAACTTTGTCATCCTAGCCTAAGGTGCAGCAATGTAAATGTGATGAATCTTGATTAAACTGGGAGTCATGGTCCGACCTATGTGTTCCAAATGTTTGATGAAAATCCATTTGATAGACATCACTGTCACCCAAAGCTGTATTCCATATTCAAAACTTCGTCAAATTAAACTTATCTACTTATCCTCAAACTGATGTTGATTTATATTATTTAATATAAGTTTACTCGGGCTCTTCACAATTCCCTTTAAAAGGGAAAAAACGTAACTTTTTCCATTTGCTATTTTCTAACAACATTTATAAGCTTACCATCTTAATAATATCTTACACTATATATCTTCTAGATATACAGATTCACTCTATCTCAGATATTAATCTATTCCCAAAATTTGTACCTCGACCTCATCAATTGCATTCAATATCTCAATGTCTTAAACGTACAGATAGACAATAGAATTCTACAATAGACAGTTATGATTTTTCGACTCTTTATACCACTTTACCAGGAAAAGTTTTCATATCTAATCAACTGGTCATTTAAAAAGCGTGATTGTACATATGCTGCAACAAATATAATTCCTTTTTAACGAAAAATCTAATAAAAAATATACTTGTTGGCAATCATCTGACATGATAGCAGCGAATTTATTTGGTGGACAGGTTTAATAATACATTTAGATATTTGGATGATGTTTTACCTTTAAATAATCCAAAGAGATTAACCCTAAATCAGTAATGATCGCACCCCCATTAAGGTTTGGATTTAAAAATTGAACAGGGTTGTTTACACACTAAAATCTATGTTAAAAGTGACTATTTTTTCTATTGTTTTAACTTTCCGTTTCTTGATGGGAACGTGCCTTTAGCTCCTTCGTATGGGGTTTACATTTCACAACTTGTTCGATTTGCCCGTGTTGACCGCAATCTACATTTTCCAATATTGAGCTTCTCAAGACTTTTACAAAATTTTATAACCATTACATTTTGTACAAAGATTTAATACAAAAATACGGCTGCAAATGTAGAGTTTTGACACGACAAGGGATACCACATTCTACGTTCTATGGAAACATTACATATAAAGCTTACAAATTATAAATGATCCCTTGAATCTCAACGTTCCGTTAAACAAACTTATCCACAAGGGGAACAAGTTCGACGTTGTAGTCAAGACATTTAACCTTGTTTTTATTGGTACAAAAATTTAATAAACTGATCGCATCATTACTAAAAAATTAATACATTTGGCATTGCATCCATCTTGTCTTTCTTCGCGTTTATTGACAACATAGTACTAAATCGTAAGACGTAGTGTGTTTGATGATATCTCATGTTGAGAAGCTTGATGTTTTATCTTCATGAATCTCACCCTAAGCTTGCTTTCAGTAACTGCAAGCACAATAGAGATGTATCTTTTTACATGTATTTTTGTTAAGTATATTTATTGTAATTAAGCGACTCTCTAGTCGGATTGGGTGACTTTCTGTTTTTTTTTTAAATGTCGGTTACTCTTTTTTTTCCTTTGACAACTCGTTGGGTAAGGCAAGGCCGTAGCGCAGGCTTTTTAAAAGAAGCCAAAATTTAGGAAGAAATAAATTTAAACGCTTCAATTTAAAAGAAACAAAAATAAGATATCTCATTCATACACCGTTTTGTCTAAACTCATACAGTTTCATGTAAGAGGTTAATAGTATCAAGAAGGTTATGGGATACCAATGTTAAAACTTTTAACAGAACAAGCTATTTATCTAACTATACATTACAGTTTTGGTTTGCTTTATTTTCACCTTTGACATCGATGATGGGGAGGGATAAGATCCAGGATAACTAGTTTAACCCCACCACATTTTTCATGTACATGTCCCATGTCAGGAGTCGAGGTTATTGGCAGGATTTATTTTATTTTCCGTATACACGTTTTGTTGTGTGGGGCACTCAAGAGTTCGTCACCCTTGTTGAAGGCCTTGTGATGACCTCTTCTTTCTTAAATGGATGGAGTGTGGTCTCCGTTGCGTTTACTAGAAGAAAAATTTTAATAAAGAGATGGTGATTATCAAAGTGCCGTTAAGCATTATCTGCTTTTATCAGCTTTCTGTACAACAAAACCAAATAGATATCATAAAATTTGAAGACCGCATGCTGGCAAGACAACCAACTAACAAAATAAAATTCATACTACTGGCTGTTATATTTTCCATTCTGCAAAACTTATTAAACAAACATAAATTTAATTTTTGAATGACTCGAAATTCTTTTGCACTGGTCTCTTGAAAGAGTGTGGCCACTTTGGTTAGTTAATTGTCGACATCTCTACACACATTCATTGATTCCATCTGATCAAGTTGTTTAAGACAAAGACATTTTTGTCCTGTGTGTTGATTGAGTTTAAGCAAAAGGGAAAATCTTTAAAGATCTTTTAAACAAGGTCATCTAATAACTGCATGCATTGTTTGTTTTCACTGAACAAGTGTTTCCAAATACGTACAAGTGTTTACTTCTGGTTAGCTATGGCGGTTGTCTTGATAACAGACAGTATCGTCATTAAGGGGACCAAAAGAGATTAACAAATGATTAACCGACAGTCCTACAAGTGACTTTAAATTGAGAAACAATTTTAGCCTTTATTATGCCCATTGTTTCAAGAGTTAGGCATTTGCCTCATTTGCCTATATGGCGCTACAGCAATGGAGAGTTGGGTACCCACTAAATTAGTTTAACCCACCACATGTCTCGTGTTCCTGTCCCAAGTCAGGAATTATGGTCATAGGTTTGTCTTTGTGTTAATTGTTCTGTTAGATGTACATTTTTATAACATTTAAGTAACAGCAGTATTATTTTACGGATACACGATTTTCTTTTGGGGGGATTTAGTTTTTTCACTCTTGTTGAAGGCATTGTGGAGACCTCTAAATCAGTAAATTCCTCTGTTTTGCTCGTGGTTGGAGTGCAGTCTCATATCTTTTCGTTTTCATAGTGCAGTTTTTCAGTAACGGTATGCACGACCTAAAATCAATACCCCCATATAATTTCCTATGGATTCGAAAACTAATACAGCCCTCCCGCCATGTCATTCATTCCATGAGATTACATTGGATATTCCATGGTAGCTTTGGTGAAGGACAAACGCGAATCAATATCTTTTGGGAATTTAAACTATAGATGGTTGGTATGGATTACTATGCAGGTCAAGTGTAAAATACCCATGTGAGAGATCAAAAGCACAGTCCAAAGACGCAAGACAAACCAAAAGCAAACAAAAGTATAAAAAGGAAAAAGAAAGAAAAAAGTCTTGGACTCTACGAACTCATTTAGAAATCAGGAGTAGGATCAGGTGCTCCGGAATTTTAATCCCCTGTCTCGCACGTGACACCCGTCGTGAAATCCTTTAACTCTCACCTAGGTTAACGTCAATTTGAGAAGAGGTCAACTTATTGTTGAATTTTTAGTAACAAGTCCTCAACTAGTTAAGATACACTGATACCTTATGGATCAACCAATTCATGGTGGCGACCGTAAAATCTTAGGGGGATGATTTCAGTCCTTGTGGTAATTAACACGAAAACAGAAATGCTCTATTTAAAAATCCCGATGCTTAGAACAGGAACAGAGTATCGAACTGAATGCGAAACATAAACCCCAGGGGAAACAGGGATATTGCCACATTTATATGGAAAGTTTACAATAGGAAATTTAAAATCATCCCGTTTGTCCCTCTTGTTTTGTTCCGAGAAATAAATTTAGGTATGAAGCAGATATTTTTTTAGTTGGTCTCTTTAATTTCTAGTGATTGTGGATATATTTGGTCGAGATGTTCACTAACCTAGCATTTTTCAATGAAAAACATCATCAATAAAATTAAAAGTAAAATTAAACCATCTGGCATTCATTTTGTTATTCTGTAGAAGTCCCAGAACGAGTTCTGCTTCATACGAGTACAAGTTAGTCAGAAGTGGTGCAAAATTTGTGACCATTGGAATGCCAACGGCCTATTTAAAAACTTGGCTGCCAAATTTTGCAAACATGCTGTCAATCAGAAAATCCTACATTTTAAGAATATCACATTCACATTATTTATTAGAACAAGCAGTGTGTTCTCTCACAAAGTCAGACATCTTGTAATATCAAATTTGATATTTATATCTTGGATTTCCATTTTGTTTCACAATAATGAAACTAAACATTAGTCTATCAATTTATTAATACTACATTAGGTTTAGAATGTGAATTCGTTGTATTAAGGGTGGAAAAGTCAAACGTTTGAATACTTGTGCAAAACTTAAACGAATCGAAGCAGATCTTTTGAGTGTATTTAATATCCACATTTGATAAACAGCGCTTGTGGACTACGCTTTATCACAGTTTTTGAAGGCCTTTCTTGACTGCTGACAATAAAGTTGGAAAATTAGAAAGAGGCTTGCTGCAGCACCTGTAAGGACCCGCCATATATCTTTTTTATAGTGTAGTTTTGGTATCCAGAATAACGAATCAAGATCTGAATCGTTTTCATTGTTGTCAATACCGAATGAAGACAGAACCGACCTGTGATTAACAATAATCTCTTCTTTAGACAGTGTAGTAGGCGTATATATTGGTTTACAATATGTTTCGTTGATACCATGTTCTTTTATCAAGCAATCAAGATAGTGATTTTTACAAGCAATATCAATGTTTTGATGCTTTATCGGCTGGAACAGCAACAAATTTGTTAATGGGCAAAAACTAAAGGAGACTAGTCTTATACCCTTTTATAATGGGTTAAAGTCTATCTTTCTTTTCTTTAGACCTTCCGCAAATACTTACTGTACATTGGTTGCCAATTACACAATAAAACAGAATAGCACTGACATAGTATGATTTACTATCCCTAAAAGGATAATGTAAATTGTAAGAACGTGATTTTCAATCAAATAGCACACATTTCTAAAGTTTATAATAGAGGACGGAACGTCCTCACAATGGTATACAGGGTTATCAACTTCCATGTTTTGAGAAATACCCTAGGGAAGATCACATGGGGGCCGCCATTTTTCTGACCATTGATCAACAAATTCCCGCGTTCTCTCGTTCTTATACGTTATCTAACAGCTTCCGGTCCCGCAAACTCTCGTCCTTAGCACATGTTCCGTTTCATGCTGATTAATTCTTTTCATTTGTTTACCATTGAATTGATTTGTTTACAATTTATAAAATAAACAAAATTGTAATCATATAAAAATAACGTTGCTTTTAAAATTTTGTTTTCGCATAAGCTGGTCCCCAGTTTCAACAGCCTTAGCAACAGCCGGTAACAGTCTATAATGGCGAACAAGAGATGTACGTTTCATATGCGTTAAATAAACTACAATTTGAACATATTCTTGAAATTTGTTTATTTTTATGACATCCTATAGAAAAATCATTAATAATTTGATCGCGTGATTGCAGCCGTAGCAAAGAACCAATGCCAGCTACTATTTATACTGGTATCGTGACATATAAATTTAATTGGCAACGATGTCTGAATTCAGTCAAAATAGCACGTGAATCTACGAAAAACCATAATTCCCCTATAATGGTCGTTCCCAATGGCAATTTAATATAGGAAACTCATGTAAAATTTCTCAAAGTGGCAGTTCCTAATACACAATGCACATGAAACGTAACATCTTCAGATGAATATCACAAAATCATCATTGAATGCTCAGGACACGAAACAGTCTGTGAAATCACTGTGGCATGTCAACACACTCTTACAGAACAAACTTCATTTTTTACCAGAATGAATGCAAACCAACATTAAATGTTTCACAAAGCAAATGTTGGATTTTAATAAACACAAAAGGACAGTGTAAATTATATCATAAAAAAGAGTATTTCCAGTTATTAAAATCGTTCGTAATAATGCTACGGAAAAACCTGAGCAAAGTGTGAATTTAAAGTAGTGAATTAAACTACCATAATGTACCAAGGTGGAAACACATAGTTCCCTATAAAAAAGTGTATTTTTCCTCTCTATATTAATATATTTTCAACTCTCTCACTGTAAAAAAGGGGGAGCAGAAGTGTCAAAGTAGTTGATTTTGTGAAAAAATCTTGCAAGTCTGACATATACGTCGTCATTTGATCGTTGTCATTAAGACCACTTTCAGGATTTAGAAAGAATACTGAAAGAATTTTACCCTTCAACAAGACACACTATTGCAAATATTTTGAGTTAGCACTGACATATTTTTCCAAAATTAAATTATTAAACTTGCACTATACTTTGAATTAAAGAGATATTACTTGAGTCAAGTTTGTAGTAGTGCAATTTAAAAGAAAAATTCGCTGCACAACGGCAAATAATTGTGGTCCCGCACCAGGCAGTTGTATTTAAAAATAAAACCCAAAAGGTCAACTAATCTTAAGGTTCCACTAAAGTCGAAATCTGGGACAAAGAGAGACTTGAACAAAATCGTCAATGTTTTCACAACTCAATAGTGACAAATATTATTCTTATTCATTTCTTCTTGTCTTCAGAATTAACTTTAAAATAATAAACACATGTATGGTAAAGAGAATTTTTTTTTACAAAAATCCAGAGAGTTTAAATAAGCATATAGTGATATAAGAATAAATGAATAATTTGATATCCACTGCATGGCAAGCTGGTTATTATTTTTCTTAAAATCCATTACAATATTGTTATATTTCAATATTTTAGTGGGTTCATTTAGGGTGCACTCAAATACCACCAAGGCGAAACAAGATTTAACTTCTTTTCCTCTATTTATGGATTTAAAAAAAATCATTTCTAGATTGCTTGCTTATGATGTTAAATTAACAGTGTAAGTTCGATTTTTTTTAAAACTCTCAAATCACAAAACAAACGACTTCAGTAACTTGTTGTCATGTCACATCGGAACCATGAGTAAGATTTCTGTCTGCCCCTTTGGTATCTTCGAATTCCTTTTAATTTCATTTCAAAAATATTTGTGACAAAAGTAGAAGTTTATACATGAAGTGTATCAGAAATGAAGCTTTTTCATTCAGTTATAGGGAATAATTCATGAAAATAAAAAGAAATAATAAATTTTCGATGCATAAATCCCAACTCTGAAAAAGGTATAAATACATATTTTGACTATTTCAGAGAAAAAAAAACTGAAGTATTAATATAAATTTTCTTTCCCCGTTCCAAGTTTCTCTCCTATCAGTGGAGCTAAGTTAAAAATATACAAAAGCATACACTCAAAAAACATATAATTTAATTCCGTCGTGTTCCGTCCTCTTTGAAGTCCTGCCTTTCTCATATTATAATCAAAATTATCGTAACTTACAACAATTTAGATTCGGGTGTATAAGATTCTGAATCATCAATTATATCTTCTTCTTGTAATAACTGATCCAAATAATCCTCTTCGTCGGAAGATATTAGATTTTCGTCCATTGTCCTTGATTTTGACACAAACTCAAAGGTTATGAGCAGAAATGTATAATAGTCGAAACCGCAAAATACTGACATCGGAAAAGTCTTAATATCCGGATAGGTCAGTACTAAAATATCTACATTATATACCATTACACGTGTAAATAAATATCAATAAGGCAATAAGGTAAAGAAACAATTATTATGTATCATACAACATTTTGAGCAGGTGCGCGCAGTTACAAAATGATGACGCATTACAACTGCACTTACCACAAATTCTACGGCGTGCACCCCAAATTAAAAGGCTGTAACTTTTGA
>JARWCS010339678.1:0-19726 GCA_034783895.1 Geukensia demissa | reverse complement strand
CGAATTCCCTCACAAAATCTCGTAACGGACTATAGGTATGTCAAACTGGTTTTGTGTGATATTAACTCGATAATTAAAGGGAGCGCGAAAACAGTCTTATAATGTCGAGCAGACCGCATTACTAACTATGAATTAATACGCATAAAATCGATAAATGAAAACGAAAACCAAAAAGAAATTAAAAAAAATAATAATAAAAAAATATGAGTCATTCAAATTTAAGAATTATTCAGTCTAATACTTTTTAAAGGACAAATGGATGATGAAATGTACTTCAAGCATAACAGTTGTACAAGAAATTATAGTTATATTTTAGATAAGGAATCCATTTTTCAAGAGGATACGACAGCGATACAAATTTGCAAGACGTTTGTTTTTGTCCAGATTAAACTGAATATGATAAAACAAATATTTCTAAAAGGTATTTTTTATTTCCTTATAATTTGAATACGGCCTTTGTAATCAAAAGGTGAAATTAAAAAAAAAGCAAAACGCAAACTAAATATATGCATGTGTAAGTGTAAGCCCATGATTCGTTTATCTTACTGTTCAGGGCAATACACAAACATTCAATATGATGGATATCTTTATGGTTGATTGAATTATACATGTAATAAGTGGCACGCTCTTCAATACCTACAATATCAGCAAAGTAGATGTTTTTTTTTCGTAATTAAGAGATCAAAAGAAATTTATCTTCTTAAACGTGCAAATTACATTAATCGCATAGTCATTAAACAACTGTTACAGTTTATTTACGAGATTATTTATGAGTGAAATGTGAAGAGGACGGCATCACATACAGTATATAAAACAGAAGTTGTCAATGTGTCTCGAGTCTTATCTAATGACGTTCAATCGTTTCAGTAATATTTATAAAATATTTATTAATGGCAAAATCAATAATAATGGAAACAGACTGTTCGGTTTCTCTGCCCGCAGGTGAAACACCCGCTAAAGGGACGTCCGTGCGTTGGACGGATTATTTAAATATTCGACCACCCCTAGAGTAGCCGGGGTTAAGAAGAGGGTACTCTGTTCCTCTGCCAGGGCTTTAAATTCCTCTTGGTACGACAAGATGTATAAAATCTCAAAACTATGGATTAATGAAATTATTTACGAATGTTATCTACTAACCAGTTTATAATTAAATGCATGATTTTAATTGTAATTATAAAAGATATATCGAGAAAGTACGTGCTATAATTTAAAATGGAAAATATTTGTCTTCTTTGAGTTTGTATATTTATTGTTTCGTGAAACACCAAATCATGCACAATTTCTTTAAATACATTTAAGTTAACCGATTTATATATCATGTAAGCGGAATTACTCATTCTTTTATTGATGAATTGCAACTCGATACATAAACGGACAACCTTTCACTATCCATTGCCCTGTGATTTAAAATCATTATAACATGGACCTGCTGTGCATCCATGTTCAGAAAAATCAGGAAAAAAAGTCTAGTTGTAAAGAGAATATGTCATCTATATACAAATTTTGTAAGACAGTAGCATCAATCAGCAGCAATGCAGCAACACGTTAAAGCGAAGTGACAAAAAAGTTCCAGCAGTAGTATCTGTACAGCAGAAACATGCCTTAACAGGACAAAACTTTTATGACAACATTTCTCGTTCTCGTGTGTTCCCCGTGGTAACTTTGTTGGTTTCTGTTAGTTGGGGTTAAATCAACAATCATACCAGTTTTGTGATTTATGGCTTCTGCAACACCTGTGCCAGGCACCTCCGACAGGATATATTTTGTTTTAAGGAAATTGACAATACCCATGTTACTTTTTTTGGTTTCTAATTAATACCTGTTTCGACAGGTAATCGATCTGCATATTAATGAAAGTGCAATTTTCAGTCGGTTTTTTGTACATTGTGCACAGATTTTCATTGTTTTCATTTTAACAACTTTTGGGAAATCTGAAAACAATTTTAATCATAACAGATGATTTTTTATGGTTATATTAGTGTGTATTTTCTCTCTGTTCTTTGTGGGTTGTTGTGTGCTGTCTATATTCTCCTCGAGAAAGAGAGCTAAACGAGTAACATGCGCCTTGGGTTTATTCCCATTTGGTGTACTCCCAATTCGTTATTCCCACTTGGTCTACTTTTAAAACAATATTTTGGATTAGATATGGAATTAAATTTCTCTTAATATATATTTTTTATTTTTTTTTTGGAGGGGGTAGAATTTTTTATTGTAGATAAATTGCCATTTCTTTCTCTTATGTTTTTGCCGTAAGAATCAGGGCCTAAAAATGCATAGTTTTTTTCCCAAAACGACCCCTTTTGAAAAAATCAGCAAGCGTGTCTTTAAGAACGCTGTGTACGTGATAGCATTATCGTTATAAATATAAAGAGGTTCTAATTGAAAAAAAAAACATCAGATTCAGATTCGATTTGTTTCGGAGAGATTTTTATTAAATTCGTCCAATGATACTTTCTCAGAGGCGGACCCAGACTTTAAGAAAAAGAGGGGAATTTTTGTGTCCTTTTGGTTCATCAATTTTCTTGATTTCTAATGGAGAGTAAAACTAAAATTTACCTTAAACATTTCCATTTTTATCATTTTTGCATTTCAAAGGGGGCGGGCACCCCTCCCCCTGGATCCGCCTCAGTTTCTACAGTACATTGTATCTCTTACCGTTTTCAGGGAAAATCAAGTCAACTTGGCCGAAATTGGCTGGATTTGAAAATTTATTTTGATCCAATTTTAGTGGGATTTGTCAAAAAGGATCCCCTTCAATAATAATAATAATAATAATAAAAATAAAAAAAAAAATAAAAAATACAATTTCACAGGTCTGGATATGATTTTTATATGATGTTGTCTAAACAAGCAAACAACAAACGATATTTATTCAAATTAAGCCAGTTGAGAAACTTTGAATACAGATACTATTTCACGGACAGTATCAATAGAATACAAACTACTTGGTGATTAAATGAGAATGTCGGCTAACTGGAAACTTTAAAAACTTTGAAAATACTGTTATATGTACTAGGCGGCGATTTGAGAATTTACAAAATGGAATTGGCAAATTGGGATTCGACAATCTCGAATTCATGCCAGATTGCCGATTCGTTATATCCGAACCCCAGTTTGCCGACATTTTTGTATTTTCTGTTTTTTTTCGAAATTACCAATTTGCCGAATTCTTTTTTATATCTTGTTTATTATCATTTAAAATGTTTTATGGATGTATCGGATAACGACAGAACTGGACAAGTGTAGATATGATCGTTGGTGTACCCAGGTGTATAAGTGTCCATGCATTATACTCAGATGTGTCCATGCAGCATATTATATAGTGTCCTTTATTATATTACATAGTGTCCATGCATCATGTAGTGCTTCACATACACAGCAGGTAAAGCTGTCCGTATGAAACCGGGTTTTCCTTTACAATGTAATTTGTTTATATAAATGTGCTGCGGTCGTATTTTGCTGCGCTTGCGAAGCCCCTCAGTTATTTTAAGCCTGCCATAATGGCGAATGATTTGCTTCCGACTTCGATTTGTAAGGTACTTCTGGAATGTTTAGATCGCGGTCGTGTTTTATGTATAGGTTAACACTTTATATTTCGGGGCCTTTTTCAACATCCGTTATCGTATGGACTCTGGTTCATTATTGAAGGCCGTAATTGGACCTGTGGAAATTTAAATTGTACTGTCATTTGTAAGTGGCTGTCACATGGACAATCATGCCACATCTCCTATTTTTATACTTCATATGTTTTGATTGATGCAATTGATGAGAGATAACAGCATAACGAAGTCAACATTGACAAATTTTGAACGACAGTGTCTCATTCTCGACGCTTTTTGCGTCAATATATATATTTTGTCTTGCAAGAATGTGGATTATCAACAGAAGCTACGATTTATTAAACCGACTTGTTATATGTTTGATGTCGTTTTGTCACACCACTTTCCCATTGAATGCATGCAGAAAAGAAAATCACAAGAAAAAGTCACACGAAGAAAGTCACAATATATTATATAAATGAACATAATAATATTTTTTGAAGTTATAAATATTTTCATTTAGTTTTTTGTGAGTTTTAAATGTAAGATCATATGTTATAAGAAAATACATCAAATAAAACAAGAAAAACAAGATATCTTTAATCCATATCTGTAATTATCTACCCATAAAATCCCGAAGAAATACTGTTATTTTTTTCCTGTGACTTTTTTTCCGTTTGCCGTCCCATGTTAAGGGAATCCGCCACTCGATAATTTCCACATCCTCGTGGTGAGCGGGGCGCCCCATCTGCTTTAGATGTAAAGGTATGAAATATTAAAATCGTACGTTTTCGGAAATACAATATTATATTCAATTTCCTAAATACAAAACGGCCCATATTTGAAATAACATCAACCAGAACAACAATAATAATTATTTCATTAATATTGTTAATAGCAAAACTGATATTGACCGTTAGATTATAATTGCTTTATATTATAAGTAGTGAAAGTGAAATGACTTTAATCAAATTATTGTGACGTCATACATAAAGTAATGTAAAGTAAAGCACCGGTTTTAGCGGAATTCTTTGCTAGATGTCGACGACACTACATCTGTGTATTGAAAAACACAAATAAATAAAAAAAAAATACAGATATACACGGGCAAAGAAATCTAACAAAATCTGTCATAAGTTGCCCGACAGTAAACAAACACAGGGCACATCAAGATATTGCGAAATGACTTGGCTGTTTTGATTGCTGTTTATCATCTCAAAGTCATTAGACGGCCCCTAGCACCAGTTTTAGCGAACACAAAAAAATGTCGGAACACAAGTAGCAAACATCCTTAATTAGCTCCAGTCTCCTTAAATGTATACTCGGAAGTCACCTTCTCTACGCTTTTTGAGTCATAAACGAACACATTTTGGGAAATTATCACAAGATTTTAAATTATAAATCAAATTTCTACGTCTCAAATCAAAATTGGCCACAACAGTCTAATGCTTCTCAGATATAAAAAAATCACTGTCTGATACAACTTCCAATCGTGACCAATTAAAAATCTTAAAAATGTCGTTTTTTTTTAAATATTATGAGTTCAACATAATGTTGTAATATGAATAGCAAACATTATTCAATAAAAAATATGATTACAAGTGCTGACTAATTAAAATACACGAGACATGTATGAAGCAATAGCATAATAACATAATAGAAATATAAAAGAATAAAGAAGTATAGAATTTCTACCTCGCCAAAAGTATTTCTAACGGAAAATAAGAGGTTATCACAAAGGTTGAATTTGTTGCGACTGATATACAAAGCCATTCTATAAGTTAAGTTTAAAATAAAAATGTTACGTAATTCAGCAAGAATTTTAAAATATATATTGAATACATATGGTTAAAAGGCCAAATGATTTGAAAGTTAAAATAGAGAGGACGTCATGAAATACGTCGCCAAAGATCTTAGGTCTATTTCCATTTTGTCAGGAACTTAGACAAGTCAGAAATAAACATTTTCAATCTTTTTTTTAATTTGTTAAAATGCATTGATTTTTTTTGAAAATTTTTAACTTCTTTAATAAAACCGTTAAAGAATTTAAATCTAACAGAATGTTATTTTTAAGATATTACATGTACTTTATTTTTTCTGATTCTTTATCCAAAATACCGACATTATGGTTATTTTTTCATCACAAGACCCTGCGGAAAGTTCATGTTACTTCCTTCCTTTTGAGAATACTAAACTAGTGAAAACATGAGGAGTATAATTCTTATGAGATGCTTACCATAAATTAAAATAGGAGATGTTGCATGATTGTCTATGAGACAGTCACCAACCAAATAACAGTAGAATTTAAACATCTACAACTCCCATTACGGCCTCCGACAAACAGCAGAGTCCATGCCAAAAGGCCCCGAAATACAAAATGTGAAACTATACATAAAACACGACAATCGACCTAATCTATTGCAAAATTGGTGAAAAAATAACAATAAATGACTAATTAAACAACGACAACCACTGGACTACAGGTTTCTGGCTTGGGACAGGCACATAAGTATGTGGCGGGGTTAAACCTGTTGGTGAGCGCTCAAGAACTGCTATTCAGATATCAAATGGGAATTCTTAAAATTACCTATTTCTTAAACATGTTAAATTTCTCGCCGGTAAAAAAATTATACTCAATTGTTTTGAGGTCAACATTTATTGAAACACCAATTGATAGATTTTATATAGCCTTTATACGCCTGCAATATATGTAATATTTTTCTTCTCGTACTTTATTTACTACATGTACAGGTTACAAATCAACCAATTATAATAAAGTGAAATATAAAACACGATATCTAATTAGCATTGGACTAATTTAACAGAGTATTAGATAACGTCGTGTATAAAAATGTTACTTTTAAAAATTTTAAAAACTAAAGATTCTCTTACAGATTGACATTGGATTGCTAAGGATGCAGATTGTGCAATGACTTTGAATGCTTATCCCCCCAAAGTTATATAAATGAACCATACATTATATAAATTATTGTAATTGTATTCACAAGACAAATTAAATACACGTAAATTCAACCTTTCCTGTCGCCAGGCATTAAATCAAATAAACACTTTCATTCAAAATTTCCAACAGTGTTTACATGTTTACTTTATATTCCTATTCTATTACTGAAAATGATTTGAACTTGAAATCGACGATGAAAGAGTCATACATAACTTCCATCTAACTCCTCTCTTTACTTTTGATGTTCACAAAAATGCTTTGAACCGAACCTCTCTAAACGCATTTTATTCAATGACTAACGGTATAAATTAAACCAGGAAATGTCAGGGAAACGCATATGTGCATAACGTTTAATAATAAAATTTGCACAATAACATTAAGGCAAGATGGTATATAAAATCATTAAGCACACAATTTCGAGAATAACACACGTTTAGCTTAAACGAAGCAGCATAAAAAACCTCTTTGTTCACTTAAGAACTAAAACACTGGTTAATTCTCGAAGAATGGTAGTTTATATCTTGCAACTCGATTGAGTTTTAAGACACTCGTTAGATCAACAAAACAAATGCTTTATTATGAATGAGAAACATGTTATTAAAAAAATTACACTTTCATACTGGTTGCAACTTTCTATGCGCATGCATGTATAGGTTTTTAATGTATAGAATGTGGTTATCCAAGGTTGTCAGATTCCAGATCAGGTAAACATAATTGTTTGTCTGTTTTCTTATTATAGAATATTAGAGGTGCTTCATTGTGTTTTTTTTTTCATATAAATTTATGAAATATTCTATTTATACACAATGAAATTTGGAAATTAACCTGATAAAATATTTTGTGATGAAAGTTTGAATTTGCAAGTTACATGCTTTCGAACAGGAAAATACTTAACCAGGGTCCTATATATATAGGAAAGCCCGTCACAATCCTACAATGAAAGAAAATTTGTAGATAACTATCGATCAACTTCACTGTAAACCTTAAGACTTTTCAAGGTCCTAACCGATGTTGATAAAACTATAATAATTCTTACATGAAAATTTTTAATTAAGAAATTTTCATAGAAAATCCAGCCATACCAATATTTTAAAAACTTTTTATTTGTCAACAGATATAACGAAACAAATTGGATAATAAAGTTAAATAATTTTTATACAGGTATTTCGATTTTCATGAGAATCTATGAAGATTTAGTGCCTACTTGATTAATGTTAAATCAAGAATCAAATTTCACGCTTCTCTACTTATTAACCTGAAATCAAGTCTTTCAAATCCCTTTATTGACTGTTCCGGCCTCTACTGGTAAACTAAAATGAATATTATTAGTATCAAATATTTTAATGGACTAACGGCCTTTTTAGTTGTATAATATTTGAAGGTCATTTAAATTTCTGATTTGTTTCAGTTTGAAACAATTTCCTGAAAATATTCAAATAGAAAAGTATGTTTTAACTGGTTGGATACTTTAAAAGAGTACATAATTTCAACAACGTGTAGGAAATGTTAATGTTGAATACACAATATCTTTTGACTAATTAATTACCTACCACTAGAATATAAAGATGTCTGGCCATAATTAAATGTCCTTGAAATTCCTTAAAGAAATTGAAAGATACACCAAATGCCGAACACTAAGTATGTATTTGTCAGAACATGACTCAAAGTGTGTGCATCTACAGTGTCCACAAGTAAACATGCGAAGTTTCGGTACTTAACGTTTTATTACAAGTAATTATTATATGACAAAGATAAGTGATTAGTAAAAACAGACATTTTGACACTTTAGGATGGTCGTGGACATATAGCTATATTCTAGGTAAATATAGAATTAATGAGATGCACCTGTCCATTATTTGTCAATATATTTGCATTGATAAGTAGTCCAGAAAAAATGTCCTACATTTTTGGATTCGTTCGAGATTATTTTAATTTGATTTTAATAAAAAAAATGAACACGCAGTCAGACTATCATCCTTCGAATTATACAGCATCAGGTTGATTTGTTTTGCGATCACTCTGCATTTTGAAGTACCAGACAATAAGGAATTAAAATTAAACCTAATAATAATATAGTTTCTTTCTATTTGGCAATATGACAATAATAGTGTTCATTCAATATTTTGTTTTTTCAACGAATAACAGATATAAAACATAGAAAAAGACTTAACCACCGTCAAAATCACAAGACGGAAAATTTCAAAAACACTCAATTAAGATTTCTATTCTTCTCGGCAAGCCTAGTAAGAGAACGAAAATCATACCCTTTGTTGTCTTGGGTTTACTAGTCCTTCATTTTCAGCGGTGTTAAATTCTATGTATCTTTTTAGATTAGACAATTGTTTAAATCAAATTTCTTAGGGATGTAAAATTAACCAATACTCGTTTCCAATACTCGAGTATATTCGAATACTCGGTAATCGTATGCAAGAAAAGTAATGTGGTCAACCAAGTAGAAAATTCCATTGTATAACGATTGGTTTAATAATATTTCATTGCCAATAAACAATAGGATCGGACACAAGTTATGTCAATTTATTCAAGTCCTCTCCCTATAAGTCATACACATATACTTGACGGCAAAGCATACAATTAAATACAATACAATCTATTAATTAAGGCATTTTCTAATTAATAAAAAATAAATGGAGGTACATAAGGTCATATAAACAAGAAGACAAGGAAGCTGCATGACTTGCATCTCAAAATCGTTTACTTGGTTTTATACTGGAGAAATAAGGAAGCGACAGAAAAAAGAACGTCCAGACTATAGGGCAAGTCGTCAGACGCGGCGATCACAATACCACGAACATTACAGAACATGACATGCACTCAAAATATAAAACTAAAACCAAACATAAAACTATGAAAAAGCTGACTCAACCAAAAACCAGGATTGAATTAAGGTGGTCATCTAGATCTGTCTCTTTAAATATACCCTTCTAATTTTTGTAAATATTGTGAAAAAGAACAACTGTTGAATAATAATTTTTATCCCTGTGTTATATGTGATACGAAGATCCTACAATAGTTTAAAGATGTCTATTTTCCAATCCAATATTAGTCAATTCAGAATAAAGTTGCAGGCTTAAATGGATTTTGACCTCGAGACGGAGAAAGTGAATAATCTGTTATAGGTGACTTCGCATCTTCACCGGACAAGATCTGTCTTTTTCTGGGAAACAGATACTCTATACCGACTGACAAAATTATGTGTCGACAATAAAATTTCTGGATTGATGTCTTCAATATCCCTGTTACAAAAGTTTCTGTGTCATTGAATTGCTTTCTTGAAAATCGCTATTAGAAAGTCATCACACTTGTCATAGAGGTCATAAAGTTGTGTATGAAGCCTTCCTCTACTGTCTAACAGCTTTAGTTGCGTCTTTAATTTCAAGCTCATTTGGGCAGATGAGGTGAAGATAACCACTGATGGATAGTGAAAGATCATCATCTTTCACGGGAGGTGAAATTAAAGGCTTGGGCAAGATTTTGCTTTTTTCTGCGATAACCCCTGTAGAAAATCTGCCCAAATTGAGTGAAGTAATAGATTGGCGAGGAGGAGCACACTGAGTGTCAATTGTAATGCCAACCGTCTGCTAGAAAACTCTTCCACCAAACTGAACAAGTCTGCTCTCATTTAGGAAACCTAAAATGTCATAATATTCTCATCTGTATACTTGTTTTTGACTTTGTGTTGCATCGAACAAAGTATGTTTTGGTTCTACCGCCATCGATGTATTTGTATCGCCGTTCCCCGTCATTGTCCATTGGAATTTCGATCGTCGATTTGAAAAATCGTTCACCCAACTGAACAAATATGTTGTCATTTAGGATTTCTAACATTTTTCTACATCCACCATTTTTATTTTTTTTTTTACTTTGTTTTGGGTTGTAAGTATGCTTTGTTCTACCGACAACGATGCATTTGTATCGACTTTGTTCTTATTGAAAAGCAACTATGGTTTAAATCATTTAATCTTGATTTGAGAAGAGCGTGAAATATGTCTGTGAGAGGGTAAGAAAGTTAAAATGTTTTGACACTGTTACAAGAGGTCAGATGTCGAGTTTAAAATGTCCATTCGATCTTAGTTCTTTAGTATCCACATTTGATTTATACAACTTGCATAATTTGTGATGCAGTATTTCTGGCGACCTGTCTTTAAAGTTGTTATACTAGTAATTGAAGGTAAAAGCTTTTTTGAGTGGCTTGGGGGAACATTTGGCAGAACTAGCAATAAAACGTTGCTTGTAAGGACACTTGTATGACTCTGGTATCAAATACAATGAAGGAAGATCATGGTGGAAATTCCAAAGGAAGTCAAAACTGGCATAGTTATCAATGATCTCTTTTTTTAAAGTTTGTAGCTGTGAGCACTGGCCATCTGGATTGATTATAAGGGTCTACAGATACAAATCTGAAAGTGACCTACCAAGATTCAATCATTCTACCATAGTTTGGTTATTAAGCGTTTTTTTAGGAAAAGACTTATTTCAAGAATTTTTTGGCTTTTTTATTTAAGGAATAGCAGCCAATTGTTTGCAAGGAGACGTTATTAAACCGACAGATGCAGTGATGACATCAGCTCATGTGGATTTCAACGGAAGGTTAGACGAATAATTCCAAGTAGAATATTTATACAGGAAACAACAGAAAACAACAATAATATACTTTACAATGAAAGCTTTAATGAACTGTGAATGGATGAATGAATAAACAGATAAAACAACCTTCCAAACACTTTTACTATGTTTCAGATGCTGGTCTTGGAACTAAAAATTTATAATGTATATTACAAAGATATTCACACATTGTTACTACAGGTAATATACTGGCTCATTTGTTTAATAAGTTGTCTATTAGAACATATTTCTGTACCTACTTCCCCACTACAAAAGTGAATTAAAATGTTTAAAGACAATTTTCTGTCCCATAAAGGCAAAATTTAAATTTCAATGTGTTTCGTTACACATACATGTTCTAGATCACTATCCAAGTGATGTTTAGTCATAAATTTAGAGTTTTCAGGATTTAATTCATTAAACAAAAAAAACTGAACTTTACGAAAGTAAAACTATAGACACTAAAATTCACCCAAAACCAACACCTGATCTAAAGCCATTAAAATATGGTAAAATTCTATAAAAATTCTTTATAAGCACAAATTTTCAATGTAATGCTGCATATAAGTGAAGCTCAACCACCCACTCATCAATAAAACATATTTAAACATCTACATAAACTACAAAACATTTTATCTAAGACCAGCTTTTAGTGCATTCAGGCATGAATTGTGCACACTATTTTGAGGAAAAAAAACTCTTCAAGAAAATTAACTCTAAAATTTTACTGAATTGTTCTAATGCAGGCAAAAATGTTCACATTGCCTAAATTTTTAACCAAAAAATGCAATACAAGTTCTTATTGAATTTTAGCCATTATTTTTTCAGAATAAAAATTCCAAAATTAATACAGAAATATCAAATAAGTATTATTTTAATCTTGATCAATATTTATCTATGTTATACAGCGATTAGATTCATTTTGGTGGAATTGTAAAAGTATGTTTTGTTTTGTGTATAATGAATTAAAAGCAATAGTTCAGATCAATATCAATTAGCTCATCCACCCCCAACCTTACCCCAAAAAAATTTCCATATTGTAAACAGTACTGTAAAACAAATTGTATTATACAGCTGACCTACTGAAATCAAACCGACTGAACTCAAATGCATAAGAAAAGTTACTTCCGTTTTTACTTTAAAAAACATGAGCAATAAGTAAATTTTTTCACAGCATCAAAATTATACTGGTATCTGATCAGAACTTACCAAGAACTATTTATTGCCATCATGGTATCTGTGGAGATTTTAAAAAGAAACAAAGCTTAACTTAATGTCTGGATTAAGAGGTCTGATTTCCATCTGTTTATTTTTAGTTTTCAATGATTTCTGTACAAAAACATATGGTGGCAAGATCTGGTCAGATACCAGTAGTAATCAAGTTTGCAGTTATATTAACGTTTTGTAGTGAAACTGCTATACATGTCCATATTTCACCAACACTTTCAGAAATACAACTTGTAATAAATTGAGCAAACACGAAACATTATAAAATGACACATAGTCATTAAAGAATTAAATACACAAATCAATATTTACAAGTAGTTATATTTTTGATAAATAAAAGCTGCAAAATACTTGGAGAGTAATACAAAAATTCAAATAATTTCCACCATAACAAAGAAATAATCAGAATTATTTTTACATAATCATTAATTTTTTATATAACAAACTGGTTATAATTTTTGGTTAGTACATGTATGTGCCTTTTTCAATTTTTGAGAAATTTCATTTTGTTATTTTCCTATGCTTATGTTTAAATGAAACACACAACATTTCCATGTACACAATGAGGAATTGTTATAACTAAATGTTCACATGACCATAAACTACATGTACATAGTAAAACTAATATATTTACAAAGGATTTCTCAAATATTTGTAGTTGCCTTATTTAAGAACACTATGCATCACCTCAACATGGATTTTATTATCCATTATTTCATATTTGTTCCAGAGGCAAAAACCACCTCCAAACCTCCAAAAATCTAAAATCTAAATACTTCTGTAAATAGTACAAAAGTATGAATGAGTTCTTTCATTTCATCAGTGAAAATGCTTGCAAAGTGAAATTGTCCCAATCTTTTATTTGTCCTGTTAAAAAAATCAGACTTAAAAATTTGTCTACATCAAACTTAATGCTGACTGTCAATCATAAAGGTTATACAATTTTGTACCTCTTTAATCAAGCAAAGAGCAACATTTTTCAGCTTTTACTTCCATTCAAAGGCACGAGTTCTATCAAAATACAAAATTACCAATGTTAAATATGGAAAATTTATGTATGCTATATGTACATTTCAAGGAGTAACCTCTCATCAGTAGCATTAGAAACGAAACATAGGAACTCAAAGATTCAAATATAGCAAAAGAAGCACTCAACCAAACAAATCGAAATGGGAAGCCAAATCCGACGGCAGGGAACACTACTAAGTGCATTACTTTTCAAGGCCTTTCCGTATTTTCAGTGTTTTAGAATTTCAGCAAATGCAGCAAATTACTGTAAAACATTGTTTGATAAATTTCATGTCAGACAAGTCTGACATCAAATCATTGTTACATTTTGAATATACACAATGTAATGAATATCTACATCACAGAAATTTTATTAAATTTTATTTATTCAAATCAATTCCTACTGGTAAGTTTACATTACTGTCTAACCGAATCAAAACATTCGTATTTTTGGCTTCCAATTTTCATTTTTAGTTAAGCAATTCTTTTACTCATCTTAATAAAACAAAACTTTAAACAAAATTAAATGTAAATGCCACATTAATTATATATGAATATACCTTTGCATGTTCAATGACTCACTCATTCAAAATGAAGCTCTATAAACATATATTAGCTTACTGAATTTTACAATTCAATATAGTTATATACTTAAACAAAGTTAAGAGAGGCATATCAAAATTTGTAGTATAAAAACTAAGCATCACTAATATATCAAAGTCAAAATGCTTACATATCAAATGGGAATGTATGATGAGTAGGCAATAAATATACTCAGTTTATGATCATAACACAAATTTTAGAACAGCAATATTGGAGGTACATTTGATATGCAAAAAAAATAATTCTATACAGGAGAAAAGAAGCACTGATTACGACCAAAGTCTGGTTAAAATGTATTGCTTTAAACCTGAATGGACTTTGAAAATCTCTCAATTTTTCAAACCAACTGTGTTGAAAAAAAAAACAAGAAATAACATCTTTTTGTAAAAAAAACCTTAAAAATAACCGGTCTCCATACAAGAGAAAAGAAGCACTGATTATGGACCAGTCTGGTTATAATGTATTTCTTTATACCAGTATGAACTTTGAAAACCTCAATTTTTCAAAATTAACTGTGTTATAAAAAACAGCAAATCTTTTTCTAAAAACTTACAAATAACCGGTATTCTTTACAAATTCTGATGTATTTAAACACAGAATTTTATAATCTCTTCAATCAGTATGTTCAAAATCTTAATTATGCACATATATTCCTTATGATAGAAAATTGCACAGGGTTAAAGTATGACAGAATATGAGGGATACTAAATTATAACGAAGACTTGGCACGTTAAAACTTACAGGAATTCAGCTCCGTTTTCACATATCTTGTGAAATTATTTGCTTACTTCATCCATCTTATTTGTAATTCAGTTAATTTTTTTAATGATAAATGATTTATAATTAACATTTGCAGTAATAAATTGCACTTGCTATCAACAATTGATCTTTCAAAACTAAACCAATCAAAATATAAATAAAAAAGTTTTATAGAAAACTTTAACAATCGGGATTACTACCATATATGGAAAGAGGTCATGAAAGGTCAAATAGCCCTAAAACTCTAAATATTTGTCCGTGGATAAATCTGAGCAGGGAAATAAAAGATATTGAAGATTTGAATATAATCCCAAAGTCTCATCAAGTTTCTATGCTCCAATTTTTTCCAGCGGAATCCCAAAGTCTCATCAAGTTTCTATGCTCCATTTTTTTCCAGCGGCCAAATGAAGTTTTCTTACCTTAAACAATAGAATTCAACATTTTTGCAAAACATGTTAAATTCTTTGAAAAATTGTTCAATAAATTTAATTGATTGTTAGAATTTCTCGAAAAATTAAAATTGGAACTTTCTAAATTTTTAATTTTAAAAGTAAATGCAAATTTAGGAAACATTTCCATTTATGGTAGTGTTATTGACTGTTTAATAAAAAAAGAGTTAAAATTACATGTAATTCTAATATTATCAAAAGACTATTTGAGTTTGCTGTAGTATTGATAATTTCCATAATATTTTACAAACATAGCAATATCTCAACTTATAACTGATAAAAAACAAAATAAGAATAAAATGGCAATATTTTACTAATAGCACTCTAAGAACCACATCTATATGTACCTCAAGCCAAACACTCTTCCCAACCCTTATTCTAAAACACAACACAGTATTTTCTCAGACAAAGCTATGCCTGACTTTCTGTTCTAATAATACATATAATATAACATCAACAAAGAAATTTTACAGATTCGCAACAAAGTAAAATTGTATTATGCTAAAATAGCATGCTGTTACGAACAATCGTTTCTGTCAACATGTTATCCTTTGAGTTATCTCCCTTTGACCATTTCCAACCAACTGGTACCTTCAGAGCTGTTAAGCTGATCAGATCTTTTGCATTGTTTTTAAAGTTTACTTGTTTATGAGAATGTTCTTAAAACATAAATATTTGCAAACTTTCCATTTACTCAGTTGCTTCATCTTCAAAACATTCCCCTCAACAGTCTCAATCTCTCTTCAAATTTTCTCCCTAAAGTCATTCTTATTAAATATTGCTTCTAGAAAAAAAAACTCAACCAAAAGATTTATTAACAAAGAAGATTTAAGTCCATAGTTTTGAGATTTGATCATAAACAAGTAAACACAGTCTATATATACTGGACTCTACAATAACATAACTGCCAATAGAGTTGAACACAGGAGATATAATGCATACTGTATACTTGAGGCGGTATTACGGTAATCTGAAAATAATACAATATCAAGTTAAAATTTCAACAAATAAGTACCTGATTTGTTGATATCATTCTTCGACAAAACTACTATATATTTTCAGTGACTTAAGCATTATATACGTTTCTGTGAGTTCTTTATCCTAGCTCAATCAAAATTTGTAGTTATATATTTCTCTTTTAACATATTAGAATATTTATGAGGTCATTTGAACTGATACCACATGGTTACAATAGCCCAATTATGATTTCTGGTAATTAGCTAAATTTGACCCCAAGATTAAGCCAAGGAGAAAACAAAGATAGGCGTGCGAATGGTCAATATTAGAAACCAAACTTATCATTTAAAGATTTGTTGATAATCGGTTAATAGAAAATTTTCAGTTTTTGAGACAGGGGTCCAATATTTTTTGAAAAAATTGGAAAAATGATAATCACTGGAAATATGGGGAAATCCCTGTAAAAAAGGTTGCCCCTTTTTGACCCTCAATTTTCGAATACAAATGCTGCACAAATCTATGTATTTCCTTTCGCTAATTTGAAGTTAATCATGTCTGTATTGGTGTTACACAAGTTTTATAGAGGAAATTCTACAATTTCTATTTTTAGATTCATGCCAAAGTAGGGGACCCCCCGATGGAAATAGCATTACGGCATAATTGAGCTATTGTAACCACATAGATCAATTAATTCATGATGGCAGCAAAGAAGTCTAAGGAGGGATGATTTCAACCTTAAGAACTAATGCCCCTCTAGAAAAATAGGAAGAAGACATATGTATGACAGATCTGAAAAGAGGAGACACAGCTGAACCTGTATTGTTCACCAGTCACTAGGTATGAAACCAATGGCGGACATATGTGCTGTTTAATCAAAACAAAGAGATTATTCAGAGAATTCTGCATATAATTTTCAGATTGGAATCTATTTAGCCTAGTAGTAAGGATTCAAATATCATTGCATCTTGTCAAGTGGTTTCAGAAAAGCTAATTTTTTATATATTGGCCAAACAGATGTTGGCCAGGTTTTTTTCCTATCAAAACAAAATGATCTGACTTAATGAAAGACCTACCATAGTTATCTCCTGTGATATATTGTTACATTTGGCCAAGCAGTTTCAGAGGAGAAGATTTTTTTATGTATCAACCAATCAGAAATATCACATGTCCATGGAGGCCATGTTTTTTGTCCCAAATAAAATGATTTTTTTAAAAAAAGCCTTACATAGATGCTCCCTGACAAGTTTGGTTAAATTTGGCTAAGCAGTTACAGTGGAGAAGATTAAAATGGGAAAAGTTAACTGATGGACAGACAATGAGGGATGCCAAATTGACAATAGCACACATGGCAAGGTCAACTAAAAGACTTTGGAAATATACACTTTTCAATGTTTTCCACTAAAAATTCCAGGCAAACCTTTCATAATAAGTGACAGAAATATACTGTTATTGCTCTAACAAGCAACTTCAAAAAGCTCTCATTACAACACAGCTTAACAAAACCTAAATACTCTGTGCCATTCTACCACTGGCAGAATCCAAAAACCAGCCTTTGTTTTGAACAGTTTGGTGTGTTTTTAAAAGTTTAGCTTCTAACCATATAGCTTGCTAAATATTTAGCCATGACCTGGACAAATTAAGAAACCAGTTTTAATTTAATTTAATTTAATTCAATTCAATAACAAAATCATTCACATTTTTTCATTCAAAATTCATATTTAAATGATGGTAGTGGAATGACTGTACTGTCCTACTTTTGCTCAAGAAATGAAAGTATATAATTATAGACTAAAAATTACAATAGAAATGTGAAGTAAGGCCAGTTTAATTTAATGGGTAGATTCATATCTGGTGGAATGATTTATTTTTTATTTTATGAAAAAAACGGTTGGAAGAGAAACCTGACTGTAGAATTAAACATGTACATCTTTGGGTTATCTCAAGTGTTCTATGAATCTGAGGGTGTCAAAATAAGGGGAGATGGGAGCTATGGTAAAATATTCTACACTGCCCTGTTCAAATTATCAAATTCAGGAAGAGCAGATTTTTGAGGAGCAAGCTTTGGTGAGAATTACTACTGTATATTTTTTTTACTATAACTTCAGTCTATAGGTCTAATCTGTAATTTTCCCATAGACTTATAATGGGGAAAACATAAAAAAATGTCTGGTCTTATAATCCAAATAATATGGAAATTGAGTTTAATGAGCCAATATGTGACAGTTTGATATTTTGAGATACATTATCTATGGAAAGACGAACTATAATTCTTTTTTTATTACAAAATACAGAATTTAACAAAGTTCTGGAATGGGCATTACCAGATTTTAGCTAACTGAATTTACTATCTTCACTTATTAGTGCAATTTCAATATATGCAATTCATAACGAATAAAATACAATTCAAAGCAATCAGAATGTTTACCTGCTGTGGCTGTCAATTCCCCTACATGTATATAAAAAATGTTGTTTTAAAGAAAGAATATGGAATGTATGCCAGAAAGACACAATCCACTTTTTACATACTTTTATAGAAAATATTCAAAAGTTAATTTACCTGCATTTAAAACGCTTTTATGGATTTACCTTCATCAGACTGGCTAGGGGCCAAGAATAGGAAAATCAGTTTAACTTCATGAATGTTAAGTAACATTCATGAACCAAGTGAAACATACAGTTCATGATGTTATGAACACCGACAAGCCAAATATAAAAATAACAGCGAATTAAACAAATTACACTGTTAGAAGGAAAGATGTGAACCGTATCTTTCCAACATAAATTCCAGTGCCCAAAAGTAAAGTACTTATTTAGCCAATTGTTGTTACATCTGAATATTATTTTATTTTGTAACCTTTTATAA
This sequence comes from Geukensia demissa, assembly GCA_034783895.1. Taxonomy (NCBI): domain Eukaryota; kingdom Metazoa; phylum Mollusca; class Bivalvia; order Mytilida; family Mytilidae; genus Geukensia; species Geukensia demissa. The sequence continues at coordinate 736 of JARWCS010339678.1, read as the reverse complement.
CTTGTCTTAGGGTGTGGATTTGTGTTCATTATGGAAGGTCTTAGGGCATGCAACCTGTAGACATTTGTAATTTATTTATTTTGGATGGCTTTCTGATAGACAATCATCTCCATTTCAAGCTGCTGATAAAAGGGACAATAGTTATGATAGCCATCTGTACCACAGATTACACACTGTACATTCTGAGATTCAGATGAAAACTGTCAGCCTTCTCCCACAAAACAACTCACCTTGATTTAATGTTGCTGCGACCCGTTTAGTAGAACCATGCTTGTTTTGGTAAACAATAAAATAATCTGTTTTAAAGTCTTTTGATGTCACTTTAGACATCGTAAATGTTGTTGTTACTGTTCCGTCTGAATCCTGTAACAAAGAAATGAAATGGAGTTATCTCCCCTAGTACTGTGAAATTGAAACTTGTTTTATTTGACTTCTTTTTGGCAGGAATCTCAATATGTACATGTATCATGAAAGTTAGTTTGCGATAGTTGAAAGTGAAATTGAAACATGTAAAAAGGTTAAATGAATAACATTACAAGGTATAGCCTGCAATTCAGTCACCTCGCTTAGGCCAACTAAATTTAATAACCAGATTTTCATCCTTCAACTGTAAATTTAGTGGGGCGGGTGGGAGGATTTTATTTTTTATTTTTTATTTTTTTATTTTGTTGCGCAACAATACCAGACGCAAGCGAAACTGACACTTGGAGTATGTTAAGCCATCTTTACTTAATAT
>JARWCS010339667.1:0-11634 GCA_034783895.1 Geukensia demissa | reverse complement strand
GATATCATCAAGATACCGGTAAGTATTGTTAAATTTGTTTATCAAATCAGATCTAAAAGGTTCCTAAGGCTTGTGAGTTTGACCATAAAGATAAAGGAGCACAATATTTGCCCATAAGAAGTCCTACGACCTGTCTATAAATTGTATTGCCAAAACCGATAAAAATGTAATCTAGAATTAAATAAACATCATTTCCTTACAGTAAGTATATTTTTTATATTTGTCTTTTTCGTCAGAGAAAAATGACCTTTCTACAGCAAATATACCTATGATTTGTTTTATCTAAGCACCATGTAAAAAATTCTTTAAAATCTGAAGCGAATAAGATTAAATCCTAAAAATGTTTCTACAAAGTTATGCATAGAAAAAACGTTTTGTATACTTAATCCCAAACACATAACTCAAATATACAAAATTATGCTGACAGTGTATTATTGAATTTATGAAACCGTCCCTAACGAACGAGGTGTGATCCACGTTTTAGTCGACTTGCTTTTGTTCAAATTATATTTGAAGAAACGCATAACAAAGATACAATTTCTGTTATTTCAGCTTTGGATATCACCACGACTTTACAAACTCAACGACAAACAAAGAACTTAATAAATACCGATAATTGAATTATATCTGATTTCGACTGTAGAGATTTTAAAGCGTAGGTATTTCTAAGTTAATGATAAAGTTACCACTTTATGTAAAAAAAACAGAGATTGAAGTTATTGTAAATTAAGAGAATAAAATGGTCATCACAAATTGAAAGGTAAAAATGTCTCCATCCCCTTTATTGAGGGTAAAACCATGACTTTCGATTGATAATCCTGAGATTATATTTTGCATATACAACATTTTCTCAATTTTTGACAATTAAATGTAACCTTTTGATCCTTTCGATACAAAGCATGGGTATTCTACACTCGACTTTCAACCTATCTATTACCGACAATTTTGGCCTTTCGTTAGTCCACCTTAAGAACTGATAGTAAATGATACATAGCCTAACATATAAGCAGGTAAGGAATTACGCGACCGACAAGCGAGTTGACAACTGACTATTTAGCTTTAAACTGCATGTATTTTTGAGGTAAAATTACTATATTTTTTATGTAAAATTGATCTGATCGTTAATTACTCATAAAATATAGGTTAACTTTTCTTGTACAAATATGAGAAATTTGTTAGAGCTGTACAGAGAAGTAACCTTACATCAGCAGCATTTGAACCAAAAAATTTATATATTGAAAAAGCACTCATATCCAAAACCAATCAAAATACCAAAATACGCAGCCAAATCCAACGGACAGGATATCTACCGTGTGTAATACAAAGAATACAAGGAATGATGCCTCCTCATCAATTTAAAGTTTTTAAAATCTTAATTGATAACGGAAATTTGTGTTAAGTCAATATGAGTTAAATTAATTGGTTTCAAAATACAGGTGTACCAATGTGTACAAATATATTTCATTTTGCTGAACAGGTATTTCAACGGCTTACCAAAAATATTATTGAAATAAAAACAAATTATATAAGACATTTATATAATCCATCAGTATTATCTTTAGGTACAATGTTCATTTGATTAACTTTAAAACCTTATCCATCAAGACAGAATTTACGACAAATAAGATGTAATAAAGTTTTCAACCTCTTCTGGATATAACTGTGGCAACATACATGTTTCTAAGCCACTATTATGGAATTATCATTTCATAATTTGTCATTCCAAAAATCCACAATGTGCATCACCTATTTGTATACCGTAGCTAGTTAAGTTTTGGTCATTATCTAGAGTAATAAAGGGTTTTCTTAAAGGAAGGTGTTCATCGATACGCAGTTTTCACAGAAAGTAACAGATACAAAGTTGGTTTCATTATCGTCACTCTTTTCGAGACTAAGAGACTTCCTTGCTAAATGCAAACACTTTTCAATAAACAATTTTAAGGTAAATTGACACGGTTTCACTTCTCATTCCTACTGGCCTGTGTATAAAATAGTCAATGTTGTAATAGTGTCTTAAATTTGCAAAAATCAGAAAAGAAGATTCATGCTTTGTAATTTTTTTTGTCTTTAAAAATTTAGATATTACTTGTTTGTATCCAAAATTATTGTTGTTGTTGTCATCAAAGGCATATTTAATTTATTCCAATTAAACTCTTTAAAGGGGGAGATTACTTTTTCAAATTTTTATAACAAGGAATACAAAGAATGCAGTTCTTTTTTTCACATTTTGTTTTGCACCGCGTAAACAAGAACCGTGATCCCCATATTTTTTTTATTTTCTAAAAGCATATTATTATAAAAGCTGTCTTACAAACTTTAAAACTTTTATCTAAAAATTTTACGTGCTGCTTTTCTTTATATCTCCAGAATTGTTTATATTCCTTATTTTTATATAAGCATCGTAAAATAAGTTGTTGATACCAACAGAAACTCGAAATCAAGGACAATAACATATAAATATCTCTTTTGATTTTTGAAATTCCTTGATACAAACTTGATTAATGAAAAGTATGAAAAATTTTTTCTGTGGGATGTTTCAGTAATGATCTACCTCAAAGGTGTATTGACAAAAGAAAAAAAATCTAAATGTGGTGTTCCCGAATTTTTTTCTATTATTCTCACTGGTAAACTAGGTGAATGGGGTACTTTTGAAATCAAGACAGAAATAAATTCTTGTGTACTGAACGTTTTATATTACAGACAAAAAGATTTTACAGTAGGCTGAAAATTTGTTTTGAGTATGCATGTGTGTCAGCTGAAGCAATCAACTTAAACGTTTTAGTGCATCATTCAACTTTACACACCAATTAACTAAAATGCTCTTATATTAAACATGTAATAAATGAACATGCAAATCATCTAACATAATTTTGAACTGTTGTCAATTCTATGTAGTTTGTCCGTAAAAGACCACTATAAAATCTTTAAACAATATTTTGCTTTTATTTGTAACACTGTTCTTGGCTTTATTTGAAAAGAAATCTTAATAAAACAAGTTTTACAGAAATTTGCTGCCTTTGTTTAAAATTGAAAAGCGCTGAAAATACTGGCCTCGAAAAGTATAGTACTTTGTTGCTTTCCCTGCGGTTGGATCTTGCTTCCCATTTCGGTGTGTTTGAATTCGAGTGCTTCTATTGCTATGCTTGGTTCTTGGACTTCTTATGTTTTGGTTCTAATGCTATTGATGAGAGGTTACTCCTTGAAATGTACATCTAGCATACCGCAATTCTCCATATTTATTCAACATTTTTTTTATAGTTGTCAAAGACATACTTTTTATTATTTTGCACATAACATATTGTTTGAAATATTTTGCAAAGTTTAAACGTAAGTGTAAAATATCCTTACGTTAAAAATATGTAGTATAGTACAATTCTATCGGAAATGATATAGTAGATTCCATCGTATTAAAAATAATTTATATGCATTAGTTATGCAGAGATTTGACGCTTGAGCTTGAACCAAGGGAAAGTACAATGTAAAAAGTAATATTTCATGAATCTTTTACCCCACAATGTGTTTTGCAAAGTTATGTGGGTCCCTCCGGTATATTCTCGTTGCCAGTACTTCTTATTTTTCTATATTCAATTTTTCATATTATATTTCTTTTCATTTTTTTATTTATTATAAAGTATGACTACCGAATGTTCAGTCATTTCAGAAGATGATACCATTTTGGAAATTAGCATTACTAGTTTTTAGTTCACTAGATTATTGTTCATCAGAGATATTGCCATTACTTGTTATCTTTCGTCGTTTGTGTTTGTTTACATTTCACAATATAATCTTCTCTCTGCAAACAACCCAATGGGTTTTAACTCCTAACATGATTTCGTTGTTTTATAACTGCTGATCAAATATTTTAGTCTAGTGCCGATCCGACACGTTACCTGGCTACGAGTCTGTAATTAGTTTAACTGAAGCCCATATAAAAATACATGCAAACTACATCTTGAGAATCGAAAATGTGACTGAAATTCGGTATTTTTGAAGGCCGCTAGCTGGGAAAATACCTTTTTGCCTGAAAAGAAACTGTATTTGATCCAAAAATAATATGAATGTTTCTTGGTAACTGTCGACAAAGCGGTGTTGCTAAGCGATTTGTCATCTCAAATGGCTGCTAGCAAAGGACTAGTCTAACATCCTTCTTTTGGTAAATAAATTCATAAGACTTTTGATCTTTCACATGGGTATTCTACACTAGACTCATGAAACTTCCTAACAACCAAAAATTTGGTCTTGTCTGTCTTCCGAATTAACGATTTCTGTCTGCCCCTTTGATATCTTCGAATCCCTTTGACTGAAACTAAACATATGTTGTGAATGTTCCTTTCGAAGTGATGAATGTGTGCTGTTGTGACGAACAGTTTTTAAACATGTCAAATAATTAGTCTAATAGGACCCTATGGTAGTTCTATACAAACAAATGCTTTGAGAAACAATCACTGGACTGAAACTGATCTTTGTGTGAATTTGTTATGAGGCACTGACAAAGGATTGTGCTGACCTTCGATTGAAGAGGCTAGAGCGGTTAATATTTTAAAGTAGGGTCCTGAGGAAAATACAACCAAAATACTATTAGAAAACGACTGCGTTGATTAAAACCAAACCTGACATGAATATTTCATATGAGGTGCTCATTAAGTGTTGTTATTTTAATGCCGATATTATCCCAAATTGTGGAAAACTGTAGAGACAGTGACAACATATTTCTCAATTTGGTTGACGATAAGCATTCCGGCTGATTTTGCTTCTCTTTTATCCTTTTTGTTTCTAAATCTTTTGAGGCAGACATTAAAAGCTAGCCTTTATTGTTGTTTATCTTTACCTCATCTATTCAAGAAACAACAGACACCCATTGGTGGATATTCATCTAGATTTGGACAATAAGATAATTACATACAAAATCTATGGCGAACGTTTTGATTTCAATTTTAAAAAGTTAACTTTCCGATATGCAGTTACCTTCTGCCAAGCACAGTGCTTAATGCAAACTTTTTAAATCTGACAAATAAATACCATACCGAGATTACGACACATCACCGGAAATAGACTAGTAACAGATTTGCATTTAACAGTAAAAAGGAACATTTTGCGTACATGATATTTTTCGTTACAGTCAATCCCTGATCATGACTAATATGGGAACACCTGAAACTGAAATCAAATTTTATACGACACATTATTACAGAGGTATTATGGTATGATACTGTCTTCGTCGTTAGTGCGAGCTTTGACATTAATAGACAGGTAGGTTTTCGTACAATAAAGGTTTATGTCAAGAAACATTTTCTTTTTTATTTATAATTAATGAACACTTACTTTAATGTTTTGGCACTAGACAAAGAATGGTATTGATTTTGGTTATTCTAGCAGATCATATAGTGTAAGAGGAGACAAAATGTTGGTATCCTACTGTATTTTGTCCATATTTTCTGCCGCTGTATTTTCAAGGAGAAAGCCAACTAAATGAACTATTGTTAAATTACAAAACTTTTATTGTAATCGATAAATAGGGAATCGAATAGATGCCATAAAAAATGCAGGAAAGTTAGCAGCAAGTATTTTTTCGCCTTTTACCTGTTTTTTTTTTAATTCATTTAAAAGGGGTCGAAGGGTTAAGACATTGGTTGTCGGTCAGAAATATCAATTCTTCATCCGATAGTGATGATGTTTTTTTAAATTAATACGTTTTGTTTGATTTGTCTCATAACGAGCTTTCGCTGCATAATGAATATGTCAATCAATTTTTTTTTACATCTTAGGTAAAAGGAGTCAAAATTGCTGAAAACGTTATTTTCTAAGAAGTGAAATGTTATATTAATGTTGTTTTCGATCCGAATTTGACAAAATCAATTCCAAATAATCTCTCAGAAATACAGTTAAGTCACGCAATCAAGCATTTTTAGTAGTTTTAATTGTTTTTCACTTAAAAATGTTCGAAGAGTCTAATATATTGTTTAGCGGGTACACGTAATAGGAAACAATTCTTTTCATTGGATATTCTAGGCTTTTGGTTTTTATTTTACTGTCAAAAGTTAATTCTTGTATAAAAAGGAATTCGAAGATACCAAAGGGGCAAACAGAAATCGTTAAGTCGGAAGACAGACAAGACCATAGGCAACAAAATGAAATGAAAGACAAACATAGAACACACAACACTACACTGAGAAATAAAGCTGGAGTCTAAATTCACAATATCAATTAAATAATTGTATTATGAAATCACTAGGTCGTTGCCTATGTTGGTAGATCAGAGATCCTCGGGAGTATTTACAAGTCTACATGTAAGAAATTCCCAGTAACAATAAAAAGTCTTAGCTTCTTAAATATTGGTGACTTCATTCCTTTAATACACATGACAGATGTCCTTCACTGTAACTTTGGCTGCTTCTGTCGGTTTGTTTGGATATTAGTACTGTATTTTACAACGTTTAAATTTCCGCTTTCCAATGTTTTGGATCTAATGCTTCAAATGAAAAGTTACTCCGTGATAAAGTCTAACAGCATTTGTAAAATCACCAAATTAATTCAACATAAATTAGTTTTCATTTACAAACCACCAAGCTGATACCTCTGCTCGTAGACAACAGATTCGAATTGGCAGGATTGTCACAAATTTCAATTAATCAGTTAAATCCTAAACTGCTTTAATAACGCTAAATGCTGCATCCCTTATACTGCACAAGAGTAGGTTGCTTAATTATTTAGGCTTTTTTATTTGAAAGCTTTTTTTTTACAATGATTGTAATTGAATACCGGCTTACCGGTGTTTTGGTTTTAATGCCACTAATGAAATTTCTCCTGGAAATTTGCATAACGAAATGTTCAAGATATAAAGTTTAAATAATGCTCTCTCTCTCTCTCTCTCTCTCTCTCTCTCTCTCTCATATTAATGAATAACCTTACATTAGTCTAAATAACTTTCTCCTTTAACTTGCTGGAGACATATCATTCGACATTTGCGTAGCACCTTCGTTAGTTTAAGTGGTTTTCGGCATAATCACATTTTAAAGTTTATCAAAATAAATTATTACAGATAGCAATCTACTATAAAAACAACATACTTATCGGTTGAGATATCTGTATATTTTGATTGATTGTAGGAAAAGCCTCTGTAGAACCACATACAAGATGTAAGCGGTAACGATACCAACATAAAAACAGGGAAACTTTATACAAAGATTCACAAGTATAAGATAAAACATTTATGAGTAACACCCATGTGAAGTTCGTATTTGATCAAATTTGTTCATGGTCAAAACCGCTATGCTTGCTATATTATCTGTCCTAGCTTTACTACTGGGTGACAAAATAGTTAAAATTATGATAGGACACAACTTAATGCGGGATAATATGTAACAGTTCTGGCGGTTTCTCCTGCTGCTTTTCTTCAAGTAATAAAGGTTTGTTATGACATCAATTAACAGACATTTACGTTGAACATTAACATTTAACCTTATTTAATAGTTAAAAGAGTAATAATCATGTATTTTGGATATTGTGATTAATCACAAAAAATGTCGTAGCCTTGCCCTTGGTAATCACTGAATTTGGTCAATTTGGTCAGGTGGCTTTAAAAAGAAAGAACTGTTACTAACTGTATTACTTGCTATTCCAAATTCAGATTTTTTTCAGTTCACTGAATACTTTTTCTCTCTTATTTCGTTAAGATGAATTCGAAGCGACAGAAAATCGAAGGTCTAGACAAATTGGGACAAGCCGTTAGACACGGCAATCCTGATAATATTAACAAGACGGGACATAAGTATAACAAAGTATTTATGCTGGACGTTTATACAAGTGTTATCTTTCGTTTAATAGTTGTTACAATTTTTTAATTATGGTGGTCCTTTTCATAAAGATTTTGATAAAACATTTAACAAATTTTTAACTATTACTGCATAGCTAACATTTTAATAAAACATCAAACATTTGTGAAATATCACTTCAAACCAGAACACTATCAAATGTCTCCATTTTTGGTATATGTATAAGACTTTAATTAACATATGATTTTGAAATTGGGTGTATTTTTACAACCATTCCTATCAAAGTGTTTCAAAATCACAAACTTGCAGTATACGTTTTTCAAGGAGTAACCTGCTAAATGTTCCACAAAAACTCATTCCAAGTTACTGACAGTTATTCTATTAGTAGTAAAAAACAACCTCCAGAGTTACTATGAAAGAAGACATTCTAGAGAAAGTAGAGGTGGTGTGAATTAAATGTGGATTCTCATAAAAAATTCCAAATATCTGTTAGAGTGCATCAAATCAAGGTCTTTTTCCACTTGCAATAGCATCAAAACATTTGATTTTTTCACTCTGTATTTTATTCCACATTGTAACTCAAAGAAAAACTAAGAGCCGTAGTTCGCCTCTGTTTTGTAAAAAACGATGGCAACGCAGATAAAAATATTTGATTCTAGGGAGGGACAAACCTTTTTTGTTATTAACCACTCTGATTCTAACAAAAAGTACTCAGAAGATGACATATGCGGAAAGCTAGATTTATTGACAACTTTTTTGTAATGTTTGGCGGACGTGTGTTTCAACAGACTGTCGGCATTCAAATGGGGACAAACTTCTCGCCAATTTATTCCTTTATTCGTATGAATCTGATTTCATACAAAGCAGTCTACAGAGAAAAACGAAAAAGTTGGGTCAATCATTTGGTTTCACGTTACGCTATATAGTTGATGTCCTATCACTGAATAACTCCAAAGTTGGTGACAATGTTTACCGCATCTATCCCACTGAACTTGCGATCAAAGATACTACAGAAACAGAAAGGTCTGCTTCATACCTAGACATACACCTAGAAATTGACTTGATTTTCCGATTGTAAACTTTCCGTTCATGTCTAGCAACATTCCAGTTGCACCTGCATACCGAGTGTATATTTCTCAGTTGATTTGCTACTCCAGGGCTTGTGCTTCTTATCGGGATTTTATAAATAGAGGGTTGCAGCTGACAAGAAAGCCAAGGGTTTCTCAGGGAAAGATTACTCCGGAAGTTTTTCGGTCGCCATCATGATTTGGTTGACAGGTACGAATTATTCATTTTACAAATGACAATGGATATCTTCCCACTGTCGTGAATACAAATCCGTTCCTATAACGTTTGTGACTAACATCGATTTTGATCTTACATCGGCTTTGTCTACTGAGGAACACGACGGATGCCAATATAGGAGCAAGAGTTGCTTACCCTTCCGGTGCACCTGAAATACACTCTGAATTTTGTAGGGTTCATGTTACTCCAGCTTTAGTTTTCAGTGTAGTGTTGTGTGTTCCATGTTTGTCTTTTGTTTCATTTTGTTGGCCATTGTCTCGTCTGTCTTTCGACTTAACGTTTTCTGTCTGCCCTTTGGTATCTTAGAAATTCTTCTCATCAGCAGTTTTAAAACCAAAATATAGGAAAATTGAAATCAAATAAATATCCAAACAAATCAAAAAGTGAAGCAAATAGCATCAACACGATGTCGATTATGTGGAATATAAGCAGTGAGACCTCCATGATTCAGGTTTATATAATTATACTTTAAATAAAAAACCCAAACATATATAAAACGATATCTGATAAAAATCTTGTCAAACAAGTCAGAAATCTGGGCTTGCGAAAGTGCTCGAAAACCACTGGTTCACTAGCAGTTGCCTTGAGCATTGCAACTCCCAATATATGTTTTATTTGAAAGCGGTAATTAATGATAATATGGATGTAAAACAGAACTGGTTCTTTTATAAACAATTTACTAGTAAGACATGTCCGGACAATGCGAAAAACTTAAATTTACTTTAGTTCGTTTTACTTTTGTACTTTGACATATTTCTCTCTAAGGATAGTATTGTTAATTATGTGAAGGATAAAAATCAAGCAATTATGACTTTGATCTGATGCAAAATTAACACTTTTTTAATGTTTTGTTGTTTGTATCCTGGTTACAGGTAAACATTCAGAGTCGAACCATCCAGTACATATACAAATGATTTGCACTTTGCTTAAGTACATTACACCTATCTGTATTTACTCTATACGTCACATCACTTAATGTGTCATTTTCCTTTCCGCTCCACCATGATTTGACGACAGGTGTAAAGGCTAGCGTATATAACTGTTTGTCCATTCAAGTTTATTTTGTCTTTGTTTAACATGTAAACAATTTTACCAACCTCGCGTTGGGTCCAATGTCGTCAAACCAAGTCTAATAAACTTGAAGTTGATCGATCGTTGTGAAAATTGAAATTGAACTTAATAAAGTTGTAGACGAATAAAGTCATAAGGGACGTCTTGAAGTTTTTATTATGTTTGACAATGGATTAAATGATTTAAATGACGTGAATAAGATTGACTTATTTAAATTAAAATTAAAAATGGTTGACCCTATCAAGGATGGTTATAAAACTTTGGTTTTCTATCTCGGTTGCCCCCAACCTTTTAGATAAGGGAACAATACATATGACGCAGAATCTTCTTATTTTCTCTAAGTGTTACCGTATCCATCAAATCGATTGTTTAATAATGGTAACAGAGACAGTGTACAACTACTAAACAAATTAAGGAATCATTCATGACTGTTTAGTCCATATTGGGCCAGTTGTCAATTTTTATTAGTTCAGGACATTTGATATTGAATTGGCAGTTTCAAACATATTTTACATAACTAGTTAATAATGTGTTTTACATAACTTGGGTCGATACATCAGCTGTTGGATCATATCCTCGAAGCCATTCACCAGCCCAGTTGTCAGAATTGTCTGAAATGAAATTTGTCAACCAATTTTTTACAGAAATTTTCTGCTTTTCTAAAATTCTAAAGCACTGAACAAATGGAAAGGCCTCGAAAAGTATTACACTTAGTACTTGTGCCTGCAGTCGCATTTGGCTTACAATTTTGATTTGTTTGGATATGAGTGGTTCTTTCGCTCTGGTTGGATCTTTGAATTCTTATGTTTTGATTCTAAAGCTACTGGTGAGAGGTTAATCAATGAAATGTACATGTAGCATAACGAAATTCTCCATATTTATTCAACACTGTTAATTGTGTATCATTTAAGTTCAGTAGAGCTTTTATGCATTTTATATACTATTAGGTATTTCAAGAGATATTGGTGATGAATTTTATCACATGCACTTTGTGGCGTGCTTATCATTAGCTTTGCAAAATTAACACTTTTTGGCTTTCTAGGAATTTTTTCCTTTATTCGTATGAAGCTGACTTTTTTAACTAGATGACAGTCGAAAAAATTTCAAATATAAAATCTCTATGTAGAAATATTTTTGATATTTTAAGCCATCAGCCACAGAAGAACTAAATAACTTACAACAGTTAGTCTATCAACAATAAAAAATGGGCTCCAGAGTTACTGTGAAACAAGCCATTCTAGAGGTGGCTTGAATCAAATGTGGATTCTAAAAAATTCCAAAGATCTGTTAGAATGCCTCAAATCAAACTCAAAGAAAAATAAAGAGCCTTAGTTCACCTCTGTTTTGTTTAAAAAAGATGGCAAACGCAGATTCAAATATTTGGTTCTAGGGAGGGACAAACCTTATTCTGTTGTTAACAACTCTGATTCTAACAAAAAGTACTCAGAAGATGACATTTGCGGAATGCTAGATTTCTTGATTGACA
>JARWCS010339656.1:0-11634 GCA_034783895.1 Geukensia demissa | reverse complement strand
CTTATTAGAAGACGATTCCGGTATGACGCATTTGCGATTAAAAAATACAGAAAACCTCGCAAGTCCTTCTCCTAACGAAGACATAGAGACAAAAGTATTAGGGCGCATATAAGAATGTTGAAAACTTTTAATGAAAAGTTAGACTCATTCAAATCAGTAAGACTAAAGCAAATAATGATACAGGGACAAGCAAAGTTAGAAGTAACGATATTGTCTGTTATAACTGTAGGGAAAAGGAACATTGCACAAGGAATCGACCAAAGCAAACAGGAATCGTGAAAAAACGATGGCCCTGCATACCCCCGCTAAAAGAATCGAAGGTGGCGACGGCGATCAATGGCCCATCAAGATTTAAATAGCTTTAGCACTGAAGGAGTATATGTAGACCTGACGGTCAACAACCTTCCTGGAACATTTGTGGTAGACACTGAGGGTACCGTGTCTATGATTTCCTAACGCCTGTTTTATGCCATTCCTACGGTTGAAAGACCGACATTAAGTCAAATTAAACAAACGGTGCTATCTCAATAGAACGAAAAGATGTTTTCTCTATTCAGCTAGGGAGCTGTGGAAAGAAAAGTTAACTTATGGTAACAGATTTGTCTGCTGACGGAATTCCTGGTATGGATTTCATAAAACAAAGTGGTTGTCAAATTGATTTAGTAAATGATGTGGTAAAGGTCTATGGGGAAGACATCCCTTTACGAACGTTTATGTTTTATAAGGTGTCTGAGACTGAGAATGTTAGCATACAACCCAGGTTTAAAAAGATCATTTGGGGTTGTATCAAAGACATTGAGAAACTCAAAAGTAATGACGAGATCGGCATTATTGAACCTTATGAAAACTTTTGAAAAGGCATTAGTCGGCAAAATATTATTAAAGGGGGAGTCTTTGGTACTTGTAAGATTGATGAATGTGACAGATAATGTACAAGTCGTACGGACTGGGACAATCCTTGGGGAGTTTAGTCCAGTCGAGAAAGTCTTTGAAAGTAAGGCGTCGCAAAGTATAGGAGGAAAGATAAAGGACGAGTTAGAAAAAATGGTGCAAAGAGCAAGTAAACATTTAGATAAAGGACTAACGGAGAAAGTTCGGAACTTACTTACTGAATACAGGCCCCTATTCGCCCTCTCTGATTTGGATCTAGGGAAAACTAATATTGTTCAACATGAAATAAAACGATTCTGTCTGCCCCTTTGGTATCTTCGAATTCCTTTTATAAGTACTGGTTTGACAGAGGATGCTTACCCTTCTGGAACACTTGATTCCACTCCTATTTTGTAAAGCATTTCGTAGTTGTTCGTTTACGTTTTCTTATTTAGTTTGTTTCAAAGTTGTCTTGTCTCTTTGGACTATGCAGTTTTGATATTTCACCTGGGTATTCTACACTGGACATGGCAAGGCCAGTCAAGCAACCACCCCTATAGCGATGCGAGAGGAAGTTGATCGACATGTTGCGGAAAAATATAATAGAATCTGCCAATGCTCCCTGGTGGTCGGGAATAGTCCTAGTAAGACAGAAAGATGGATCAACACGGTTTTGCGTGGATTATAGGCGTTTTAAGTACTTTACGGTAAAAGATGCCTGTCCCCTTCCCCGTATGATCGACTCCATGGAAAAACTGTCAGGAAATTGTTGGTTTTCCACATTAGATTTGTGCTCTGCTTACTGGAAGGTAGAGTTGGTCGATGGGGATCCTCCGAAGACCGCATTCGCAACAAGAAAATGTCATTTTTAGTTTCGAGTCATGCCCTTTGATTTGGCATGTGCCCCTGCTGCATTCGAAAGGCTGATGGAGAATGTGTTGGCAGGTCTCCAATGGGATATCTGCTTAACATTTTTAGATGACATTATTGTGATGGGACAATCCTTTGAGGAAACGATAGCAAATTAAAGGCAAGTCTTCACTCGACTCCGAAATGCCAATTTGAAACTTAAGCCTAAAAAGTGTAAGCTTTTTTTGCAAAACAGGTATCCTTTCTTGGGCACGCTATATCAACCGAAGGTGTAGCAACTGATGCGAAAAGATTCGTCGCATAAGAAATTGGCCAGTTCCAGAGAATGCCAGAGATGTAAGATTATTCCTAGGTCTCTGTAGTTATTACAGAAGGTATAAAGACTTTCCCCAGGTGGCAAAATGTCTTCATACTTTAACAGAAAAAGAAAAACACTTTCCTTGGAATGACGAATGCCAACAGGCATTCGACGAACTCAAATTAAGAATAACTCAAGCCCAAATTCTAGTCCAGCCAGATTATCTCGAACCTTTTACTTAGACACGGATGCCAGCAATCAAGCTGTACTTTCCTAAGTTGTTGATGGACAGAAAAAGGTCATTAGCTATGGCAGTAGAACGCTAACTAAAACTGAGAGAAAGTACTGTGTTACACGGAAGAAGCTGCTGGCAGTGGTGCACTTTACCAAACACCTCCGCCATTTTCTCTGTGGTAGGAAATTCATTTTGCGCACTGACCATAGTTCATTGTTTGTTACTTTACTTAAAGAATGCCGAAGGCGAACTAGCCTGGTGGCTGGAACTACTCTCTTCATATAATATGAAGATTGAGCATAGGCCAGGGCAACAACATCGAAATGCAAACGCAGAAAGCTGCATACCGTGTAAACAATGTGGGTTTAGTTCTGATTGGGAAAAAACCATACAAAAGGCTTGGGAAAAGTGCAGCAGCACTCTGTCCGTTGATAAGGGGAAAACAAAGAATAGCCAGTGCACGATTTGCAGCAGGAAGACCCAGATTTAAAAATAGTTTTTGACTGGGTAGAAGGAAAAGTGAAGCCATCATTTAAAAGTTTAGGAAAATACAGTTTTGTTGTAAAAACCCTTTGGTCGCAGTGGGCAGATCTAGTAATAAAAGAGGGAATATTATATCGTAGGAAAACGGAAGGCACACACCAAGCCATCCTTCCCATGTCACAGCGCAGGAAAGTTCTTGCTCAAGTCAATGACAACCAAACAGGGGGACACCTAGGTATTCGTAAAACACTGTCCCGCATCAAGAGCGGCTACTACTGGCCTGGCGTTAAGCTTGATGTGCGAGCATATATCGCGGGCTGCGAGCATTGCTCAAAGCGAAAAGGGCCAAAGAAAACCAGAAAAGCACCCATGATGAAAATACAAGCCTCTGGTTTTCCTATGGAGAGAATAGCCACCGATATTTTAGGGGAGTAATCAATCACAGAATCTGGCAACAAATACATTTTGTACATTTTAGTAGTCAGCGACTACAGTGGGTAGAAAGCTTCCTAATGCCTAATATGGAGGCAAGTACTGTTACCGAAATTATTGTAAAAGAAGTGGTAACAAGATTCGGAGTGCCAAACACTATTCACTCCGACCAAGGTGCCCAATTCGAAAACGAGCTGTTCCAAGAAATGTGCGCTCTGCTACAGATAAATAAGACCCGCACTACCCCTTACCACCCGCAGTCAGACGGGATGGTTGAAAGATTCAACGCCACCATCGCTTCTATGCTTACTGCATATGCCAATGACAATCACTCAAACTGGGATACATCGATTCCATATGTCATGATGGCTTACCGGTGCGCAGAGCATAAACAACGGGCGTTTCGCCCAATCGACTGATGTTGGGAAGGGAGGTTTCAACCCCGTTAGACTTAATGTATGAACTTCCCCAAGAAGTGAAAATCATACCTAGGAGTCGGTGGGTTTGGCAATTACAAGACAATATGGAAAAGGCCCATAAACTAGTCGGGGAACACTCAGAAAAAGAAATGTTAAGACAGAAAAGGCGCTACGACCAGAAATTCAATTACAGTACCTTTGAAAAGGGTGATCAAGTCTTAGTGTTTTTCCCCACTAGGCGTCAAGGTAGATCCCCAAAGTTCACATGCTATTGGAGAGGTCCTTTTAAGGTTTTACGCAGATGCGGTGATGTTACATATGTTATTAATTGTGGGAGAAATGGGAGACCTCAGACAATTCATGTAGACCGCATCCGCCCGCATCACAAACAGATATTGCGGGGCGAGGTTGAAATAGAACAGGAATCTGAAAAAGATCATTTTAGGGACGTAGAGTTAGGTTTTCCCCAGACGGAAGAAACCTGGGAAACAGATGACTTGTTATTGGATAGCAAGGATTCATTCTCTTTAGAGACAGAGATAGATGAAGGGTATACAACTCGCCCTAGACGAGAAAGAAAGCCACCGTCATGGCTCAAAGATTATGAAACGAATTGAGATGTAAATACAGGCAAAATAACTTAAATAGTGTTAACAGATCCACTGCCTGTAGGTGGCCGTCCTTCGGAAGGGACGTTAAGCCGTTGGTCCCGTGTTCTAGGCCTGTCACACCTTGAGCACGTTAAGAACCCTTTGGCAGAGTTCGCTAATAGTAGGCTCATTGGGGCCGCTGCCAAGGCTAAATTTATTCAACCCCGGATTTAGGCATTAAGTATTTTCCAGTGAAAATCGAAAATTATCCCCTTTGCCCTACATTTGTTTTAAATGTCGATGATTAGTCTATAACTCTGGTGAATTTTGTGAATAGGTTAATGTTGAGCTAAAATACCACATGGAAACACCCTAGGGCCAAGAAAGCAAGGTTCGCGATAAGGTTAATGCGAGGACGCATTTCTTGCAGGCGTGGGTAATGTGACGAATTTGGTTAACTATACCTTGAAACAATATTATTTCCAGTAAAAGATTGACCGTTTATTTCCAAAACACCGTGTTAAACATGTAAACATTATATGCAAATTCTACTTTCGTTTTTGATTGTTTTGGTTATATATTTATTACGGAACCAACCCGGACGTGCATTTCCGCAACACCAGCATTAATTCCAATCCGCGTTTAATGAATGAAAGCCGTCAGTAAATTGTTTAATTATGATTTCAAGTGCATTCGTGATATAAATCGCGCATGGGATTAAGAATTATTTTATTTCGGTTTAAAGATTATTTGGGTTAGAGATTACGTTAATAGGGTATATAAGGACGTGTATTTCAGTTTTTAATCAGTCAGTTCTGGCCCGCTGAATGAATACTTCAATCGGTAAGATATATTACTGCAAATCTGAAAAAGGGTTGCTTGCAAACCTGAATAAGGATTGCTTTGATTGATATATACCTGAATAAGATAATATATCGGGAGTTGTATTTATCAGTGGTATTTTGCTGACAGGGAATTGTAAGTGACGATCCGCCAAAATCTGCATAAGGAATTGTCAGATCGGGCCACTGAATATATACATACCACCAGATCACATCCTGGTCGTATGGGCATCGGCGAGTAGTTAAGTGTCGGTGGGTAGGAAATATATCATCCCTGAATAAGGGAGCAGTAAGGGCTAGGTAAGGAAATTGACGCATTTAGATATTTAATTAACTCCAAGAACGGGAATTACATTTAGGTTAGGACATTTTCAAGTGGTTAGCTAACGTGCAATTAGCAGTTACAAGTCCGCTAGGGAGTTACGCAAGGAACAGTTATTGTCACTTATTTCTTATCTGTCTATTTCTGTATTACAAAGTTTGATTCCTCTTCCAATTCTCACGTCCCAGAGCTAAACCCGGGGAATTGACCTCGGTAAGATCCCAACTCCTAGTTGCGTGCTGTAAGATACTAGACACGCTACCCGTGGCACGTGACATCTCTTTTTGGTGGCAGCGGTGGGATTTAGCCAAAATGTCGGATCCCCGTGAGAAAATGGAGGAACAAATAAGTATTTTAGAACAAGAGATAAGTGACGCCATGCAGCAATTACATGCGACAGAGAAAAGTACAATTCGCATGGGACATTCCCCCTCCCAAGTTTCAGGCCAAAGTACAGGAGACTCTGGCATTGTTACCGGCCAGTCCGAGTCCACCCCAAGGCTTACTGACACTCAGTCCTCCCGTCCGCCTATTCTTTTAGGTCCTTATAATCAGGGAATGGGAACAAGCAATTCAGGGGCAAGACCCAAGGTAACGTCTACTCCAGTCAGTAGTAAAACGCCAGGAGTTTCACCTATCCCAAAACCTCACATTAGGTTTAAAGAAGAAATGATCAGGGAAAATAATAAGGGGACAAAAGGGAGAAGTGGACACCGGGATATAAAGGTGGCCACATATGACGGAACTGGGGAATGGAAAGATTATAGGTCGCATTTCGAGGCGTGTGCAGCTATCAATAATTGGAACAAGGAGGATATGGGAATGCTCCTTGCTGCTGCACTTCGAGGACAAGCACAGGGTATACTTGGTGATTTACCGGATGATGCAAAATGCGACTATGACAATTTAGTACAGGCTTTAGAAGAGCGCTTCGCGCCCCCAAACCAAAATGAACTATATCGAGTTCAGCTTAAAGAGCGCAAACAACGAGCGACAGAAACGTTGCCGGAGTTGGGGCAAGCTATTAGAAGATTGACAAATAAAGCTTATCCAAAGGCCCCAAGTGAAGTTAAAGAAACTCTGGCCAAAGAACATTTTCTTGATGCTTTGATAAACTCAGAAATGCGCATCCGCATTAAGCAGAGTCGTCCAGAAAACTTAAATCAAGCAATATGTCTTGCAGTTGAATTGGAAGCATATTACAAGGCAGAAAAGAAATACGATTCTGGAAAGGCGCATTTGCGATTAACCAATACAGAAAACCCAACAAGTCCTTCCCCTATAGAAGACATAGAGGCAAAAGTATTAGGGCGCATGGAGGATATGATGAAAACTTTTAATGAAAAGTTAGACTCACTTAAAAACGAACTTGATCATTTTAAGACAAAAGAAAATAATGCTTCAGGAACCGGCAAGGGTAGGGGTAACGCCATTACCTGTTATAACTGTGGGGAAAAGGGACATATCAAACGGTTTTGCAAAAAGAATCGACCAAAGCAAACAGGGTTCGCGAAAACCAGTAAAGACAATGGCCCACAAGTTCGCCCTGTATACCCCCGCTATAAAAATCGAAGGTGGCGACGGCGATCAATGGTCCATCAAGACCTAAATAGCTTTAGCACTGAAGCAGGAGTATATGTAGATCTGACGGTTAACAACCTTCCTGGTAAATTTGTGGTAGACACTGGGGCTACCGTGTCTGATTTCAAAACGCCTGTTTTATACCATTCCTAGGGTCGAGAGACCGGCATTATGTCAAATTAGACAAACAGTGCTATCGGCGAATTGGACCGCTCTCTCAATAGAAGGAAAAGGTGTTTTCTCCATTCAGTTAGGGAGCTGTGGAAAGAAAAGTGAAGTTATGGTCACAGATTTATCTGCTGACGGGATCTTTTTTATGGATTTCTTAAAACAAACAGGTTGTCAAATTGATTTAGTAAATAATGTGGTAAACGTCTATGGGGAAGAAATCCCTTTACAATGCGAGGGACGTTTAGGTTGTTATAGAGTGTGTGTAACTGAGAATGTTAGCTTACAACCCAGGTCAGAAAAAGTAATTAGGGGTTGTATTAAAGACATTGAGAAACTCAAGAGTAATGACGAGAAAGGCATTATTGAACCGTATGAAAATTTCTTGAAAAAGGAATTGGCATTGGTCGGCAAAACATAAGTAAAAGGAGAGTCTTTGGTGCCTGTTAGATTGATGAATGTGACAGATAACGTGCAAGTCGTACGGGCTGGGACAATCATTGGGGAATTCATCCCAGTCGAGAAAGTCTTCGAAAGTAAGGGATTGGAAAGTATAGGAGGAAAGGGTAAGATAGAGGACGAGTTAGATAAATTGTTGCAAGGGGCAAGTAAGCATTTGAATAAAGGGCAAACGGAGGAAGTCCGAAAGTTACTAACTGAATACAGGTCCCTATTCGCCCTCTCTGATTTGGAACTAGGGAAAACTAATATTGTTCAACATGAAATAAATACTGGTTTGGCAAGACCAGTCAAACAACCACCTAGACGTACCCCTATAGCGATGAGAAAGGGAGTTGATCGACATGTCGATGACATGTTACAGAAGAATATAATAGAACCTGCCAATGGTCCTTGGTCGTCGGGAATAGTCCTAGTAAGAATTAAAGATGGATCAACACGTTTTTGCGTGGATTATAGGCGTCTTAACGATCTTACAGTAAAAGATGCCTATCCTCTCCCCCGCATGGACGACTCCCTAGAACAACTGTCAGGAAAATGTTGGTTTTCCACATTAGATTTATACTCTGCTTACTGGCAGGTAGAAGTGGCCAAGGGGGACCGTCCGAAGACTGCATTCGCAACCAGAAAAGGTCTTTTTCAGTTTCGAGTCATGTCCTTTGGTTTGGCATGTGCCCCGGCCACATTCGAAAGGCTGATGGAGAATGTATTAGCAGGTCTTTAATGGGATATCTGCCTAGTTTATTTAGATGACATTATTGTGATGGGAAAATCGTTTGAGGAAATGATAGCAAATTTAAGGCAAGTCTTCACTCGACTACGAAATGCCAATTTGAAACTCAAGCCCAAAAATGTGATCTTTTTGCAACACAGGTATCCTTTCTTGAGCACGTCATATCAGCCGAAGGTGTAGCTGCTGACCCAGAGAAGATTAGTTGCATAAGAAATTGGCCAATTCCAGAGAATGTCAGAGATGTAAGATCATTCCTCGGTCTCTGTAGTTATTACAGAAGGTACATCAAAAACTTTTCCCAGGTGGCCAAATGTCTCCATACTCTAACAGAAAAAGAAAAACACTTTCTTTGGAATGACGAATGCCAACAGGCATTCGACGAACTCAAATTAAGATTAACTCAAGCCCCAATTCTAGTCCACCCAGATTTCTCTCGAACCTTTTACTTAGACACGGATGCCAGCAATCAAGCAATAGGTGCTGTGCTTTCCCAAGTTGTTGATGGACAAGAAAAGGTCATTGCCTATGGCAGTAGGACACTCACTAAAACTGAGAGAAAATATTGTGTCACACGAAAGGAGCTGCTGGCAGTAGTGCACTTTACCAAACATTCCGCCATTTCCTCTATGGCAGGGAATTCGTTGTGCGCACTGACCATAGTTCATTGCGTTGGTTACTTAACTTTAAGAATGCAGAAGGCCAAATAGCCCGGTGGCTTGAAGTACTCTGTTCATATAATATGAAAATTGAGCATAGGCCAGGGCAACAACATCGAAATGCAGACGCAGTAAGTCGTATACCATGTAAACAATGTGGGTTTAGCTCTGATTGGGAGGAAACACAGAAAAATGTTTTTGTTGTTCAAGCTGGGGAAAAGTGCAGCGGCACTTTATCCGTTGATAAAGGGGAAACCGAAGAAAGGCCATTGCGCGATTTGCAGCAACAAGATCCAGATCTGAAAATAGTTTTTGACTGGGTAGAGGGAAAAGTAAAGCCTTCGTTTAAAAGTTTAGGAAAATATGGTTTTGTTGTAAAGACCCTGTGGTCTCAGTGGGCAGACCTAGTAATAAAAGAAGGAATATTATATCGTAGGAAAAATGAAGGCCCACATCAAGCCATCCTTCCCATGTCACAGCGCAGGAAAGTTCTTGCTCAAGTCCATGACAATCAAACAGGGGGACACCTAGGTATTCGTAAAACGCTGTCCCGCATCAAGAGCGGCTACTACTGGCCTGGCGTTAAGCTTGATGTGCGCGCATATATCGCAGGCTGCGAGCATTGCTCAAAGCGAAAAGGGCCCAAGAAAACCAGAAAAGCACCCATGAAAATACAAGCCTCTGGTTTTCCTATGGAGAGAATAGCCACCGATATTCTAGGGGAGTTACCAATCACAGAATCTGGCAACAAATACATTTTAGTAGTCAGCGACTACTACACCAAGTGGGTAGAAAGCTTTCCCATGCCTAATATGGAGGCAAGTACTGTTGCCGAAATTATTGTCAAAGAAGTGGTAACAAGATTCGGTGTGCCAAACACTATTCACTCCGACCAAGGCGCCCAATTCGAAAGCGAGCTGTTCCAAGAAATGTGCGCTCTGCTACAGATAAATAAGACGCGCACTACCCCTTACCACCCGCAGTCAGACGGGATGGTTGAAAGATTCAACGCCACCCTCGCTTCTATGCTTACTGCATATGCCAATGACAATCACTCAAATTGGGATACATCTATTCCATATGTCATGATGGCTTACCGATGCGCAGAGCATGAAACAACAGGCGTTTCACCCAATCGATTGATGTTGGGAAGGGAGGTTTCGACCCCGTTGGACTTAATGTATGAACTTCCCCAAGAAGCGAAAGTCATACCCCGGAGTCGGTGGGTTTGGCAATTGCAAGAGAATATGGAAAAAGCCCATAAAGTAGTAAGGGAACACTCGGAAAAGGAAATGTTAAGACAGAAAAGGTGCTACGATCAGAAACTCAATTTTAGTACCTTTGAAAAGGGTGATCAAGTCTTAGTGTTTTTCCCCACTAGGCGTCAAGGTAGATCCTCAAATTTCACATGCTATTGGAGAGGTCCTTTCAAGGTTTTACGCAGATGCGGTGATGTCACATATGCTATTAATTGTGGGAGTAATGGAAGACCTCAGACAATTCATGTAGACCGCATCGGCCGGCATTGCAAACAGATATTGCGCGGCGAGGTTGAAATAGAACATGAATCTGAAAAAGACAATTTTAGGGACATAGAGTTAGGTTTTCCACAAACGGAGGAAATTGGGGAAACAGGTGACTTGTTATTGAATAACAAGGATTCATTCTCTTTAGAGACAGAGGTAGATGAAGGGTATACAATTCGCCCAAGACGAGAAAGGAAGCCACCGTCATGGCTCATAGATTATGAAACAAATTGAGATGAAAATATAGGCAAAGTAAATGAATAGTGTTAACAGATACACTGCCTGTAGGTGGCCGTCCTTCGAAGGGACGTTAAGCCGTTGGTCCCGTGTTCAAGGCCCGTCACACCTTGAGCCATTAAGAACCCTTTGGCAGAGTTCGTTAAGAGTAGGCTCCTTGGGGCCGCTGCCAAGGCTGAATTAATTCAACCCCGGGTTTAGGCATTCAGTATTTTCCAGTGACAATCGAAAATTACCCCTTTGCTTAATACGCTTAATTATGTTTTTAAATTTCGATGGTTAGTCTATAACTCTGGTGGATTTTGTGAATAGGTTAATGTTTAGCTAAAATACCACATGGAAACACCCTAGGGCCAGGAAAGCATTGTTCGCGATAAGGTTAATGCGAAGACGCATTTCTTGGAGGCGTGGGTAATGTGACGAATTTGGTTAACTATACCTTGAAACAATATTATTTCCAGTAAAAGATTGACTGTTTATTTCCAAAACACCGTGTCAAACATGTAAACATTATACGCAAATTCTACTTTCGTTTTTTATTGTTTTGGTAATATATTAATACGGAAACAATACCGGACTTGCGTTTCCGCAACACCAGCATTAATTCCAATCCGCGTTTAATGAATGAAAGCCGTCAATAGAGTGTTTAATTATTATTTCAAGTGTATTCGTGGTATAAATCGCTTCACAGGATTAAGAATTATTTTATTTTGGTTTAGAGATTATTTGGCTTAATCGGGTATATCAGTTTTTAATCAGTCGGTCGTCTTCATCATTATTCACGTAGCTGTCATCGAAGCAGCAACACGTGCTGCCGAGCAGGAACTTCGACCGTTGTACAACGTGGAGTGATGAAGTAATGACCAACTCCTTACATCGCCCTCGACGCAGTGACCCACTGGCAACCAGCCCT
>JARWCS010339645.1:0-11635 GCA_034783895.1 Geukensia demissa | reverse complement strand
CACTGAAAAAGGTTTAGAAAAGGTCCTGGAGTGTGCATTTGAACTTTGTATGTGTTCGGTGGTGTTTTATAAGGTGTTCGGTGGTGTTCGGCGGTGTTCGGTGGTAAAAAGACGCGCCCTAAAATAATGAGCAATTAAAATGATATCTAGAGGATCCCTGAAGAGAGCAGATCTAGAATATCTTTTGTTTTGACAAGCATATAACTGCTAAGACTTCCCTTTCCGGAATTGGTAATAGCTGCCGAAACACTAAATTAGTGTCGGGTCCAACAAACAATAGGGATGCGAGGATTATTGGTGTCAATGTTACAAAAATAAGCACTGACAGTCACTGTGATGCCTAGTTAAAGCGCCTAGTGCCCTGGTACTTACCACCCCGCTGACAGTCATTCATAGTATAAAAGCGCCTTTTTCCTGGCACTTACCGCCCCGCTCGAAATTATGCCGATACCTAGTATAATATCGGGTAGTGCCCTTGTAATTGCCGCCCCACTGACAGTCATTCCTTTGCCTAATATAAAGCGCCCAGTGCCCAAATACTAACTGCCCCGCTCACTTCATTCCTTTGCCTAATATAAAAGCGCCCTGTACCCCGGTACTAACCGCCCCCCTCACTTTATTATTATGCCTATTCTAAAAACGCCTAGTGCACCGGTACTTACCGCTCCACTAACAGTCATTCCGATGCCTAGTACAAATGCGCCTAGTGCCCCGGTAAACAAGCTCTTCTCATCAAAGCAGCTGTTGTACTCCTCTACCGCTTTCTCAAACTTCCCTTTGAGTGGTGGTACTACGGAGAGGATAATGAAACAAAATTGCCCTGAAAAGATGAAGAACAAACATTTAAAATTAAACTTCCTTTTCAGGTAAAGTGAACTCATATTTACGGACGGGTTTCAAGTGCTTCAACATATCCGGACCACAATAAACATGCGGTCACATACCTGCGTTGGTTTTTATATTTTATTTCTTTTTACAATTCAAACAAAATTTTGATTTCTTTATTTTTATTTTAGAAATGTAATGTTCTGGATTTCCATTTCCATTTCCTATGGATATTTTTATATTGATAAATTGTATTTTCGATGTTTCCGATGTTTATCGATATTTTCCGTGTCTTAAGTGATTAATTATGTCCCGAATATCTAATCAATCAATAAATCGTTTTTGATATGAGAATGGATCTTTCAAATCTTAAATTTTGAATATTATAAAGAGTGAAAGATTGCTTTATTTACTCCGGGTCAGAACTCCAAAAGGATTTGTTCTTGCGTCAATTGGCAAAAAGTGAAGATGGATTCAGCTATAACACCATGTGTCAATAATATTTTGAATAATTAAGTCGATCTGGCGCAGACTCAATATGTTTTCTGCTCTATTACATTAACAAACATGAACATCATTTCGCCACCATTCAATTCAATCAAGTTTCAATATAATTTTCTATTTAATAAATTGTTTGGTAATTAACCGAGGTAATTAACGTTGCCTTTAGATTTGATGGTCAAGTTTTTTACAACATAAATAACAAATATACTGGAAAACCTGTAAAAATTGATTTTCAACATCTTATGACGTTCGATATTTGAATTTTCTTTACACTTTTGCTTTAGAAAACGTTTAAAAAGATTCAAGGATATAATAGGGGCAAATGAAAATCGGAAAGATTGTAGCTTCCATTCACAAGGCATTGACTTTGAGTAACACAACGGGTGCTACATGTGAAGCAGAAACAGCTTACTTATCCGGAGCATCTGAACTCACCTCTGAGGTTGCTGAAGCTTTTGATTTATACGTAGTGTTTATGTTCTTGCTTGTTTGCTGTTCCCCGACTGGACAAGTGGAGTAGGAGATGTTTACCTATCCGGAGCACCTGAAACCGCTCTTTGTTTTCATTGGGTTAGTGTTGCTGAAGTCTTTGATTTCTCTGTGGTGTTTTCTGTTCTTGATTGTATTCTGTTCCCCTAGGCCTCTTTTTGCTTGCACATTGTATTTTGTTTCCCGTCTTTTGGACATGGTCTTGTCCATTTTCTTACTTAACGACTTTCCTGTGCCCACTTGAAGTATTGTTCGAATTCATTTTATCATTAAAAATAACAATTTTTAATCAGAAAACCAATCTTACCTGCAGCAGCGGCGGACAAAAACATCTTTAACATGATGAAGCTTTCAAACACCATTTGATTTCGAATTGACATCGGCTCAAACACTGTAAATAAAAACGTGCGAAGATTTGAAAACTTGTAAGAGGACATGAAATAGTTGTGGCTTTTTACCTCATTCAAATAACATTATTTTTCAACGGTGAATACTCCACAATTTTACAATCTCCTGTGTATAATACACAATTCTTAGGGGGTGGACATCCAAGCTGTCAACATGTAATGGTTGTTTTCCCGGGAGCTTGCCCGAGGAATAACAACCATCAGAAGTTGACAATTTGGATGTCCATCGACTAAGTATTAAACCGAACAATCTAAAATGATTAATAAACAAATTGTTGTTCCCCAACATTTGGTTTTTGAAACGTCTTGCCGTTGCCGTGCCGATGTTTTGCAGATGATTCCCGCTTTGCCATTGTTGCTACAATTAATGTTGTACATTTATAACCATGAAAGATTTATGAAATAGTTATGAGGAAAATATCAGGTTTCAAAACTGAAAATTTAAATGTTTGCATTTATATCCGATGTAAATGTTTCATGAAAGAGAATGTCATTCAATATCTGGCTTCCAAACAATATATTCACTAGTTTAAAAATTCATCATTATAAGTGATTTATGGCTTTGCAGGGAACCCGATAAACTGACAAATGACGCTCTCGTTTTTTTAAGAAAAAACATAGAAAAAGGAGACGTGGTATGATTGTCTTTATTTGTTTGTTTGATTGGGGTCATATCGCGGCGGTCAGTTTTACTGATGGAGGAAGACGGAGTACCCGGATAGAACCACCAACCTTGGGTAGATAACTGAAAATCCTTATCACGTGCGATGCGAGTTAAACTCAACCCGTTTTTGTATGGTATTCACTCCGTTTAGGGGATAGGCTACAGTGATCTGTACAGGAAAGTTTAAATCAACTACAAAATGTACTTAGACCACTCGGCAATCCGATAAACGCACAAATTACAAAATTACCAATGCTAGATAAATATGGAAAATGTACATTTCAAGGAGTAACCTCTCATCAGTAGCATTAGAACCGAAACATAGGAAGGTAGCAAAAGAAGCACTCAAATCCAAACAAATCAAAATTGGAAGCTAAATACGACGGCAGGGACCACTACTAAGTGCGTTACTTTTCAAGGCCTTTCCGTTTTTTCAGTTTTTTTAGAATTTTAGCAAATGCAGCAAATTTCTGTAAAACATTGTTTGATAAATTTCATGTCAGACAAGTCTGACAACTGGGCTGGTGAATACAAATGATGCTCTCGTTTTTTTTTTTGAATAACTAATATAGAAAAAAAAACAGACGTGGTATGATTGTCTATGAGATAGCCATCCAAAACGTGTTAATCTCAATTTTCTACAGGTTATCTTAAGGCCCTCAAAAATGGACACATTTCCACACCCTACGACAAACCTTAAAAGTCCCCCAAAAATAAAATGTGATGATATTCAAATTACTCTTGCTCATAAATATAGAATATTTTTTTTTATTTTCGACCTTACATTAAAAATTGGTATTCTTATCTTTGTCAAGCAGAATTCTTATAAGAAAATGGCAGATTATGCTTGCGGTATGATATTAGAGGATAGTTAAGTAATAAAATCGGACGAAATGAAACATTAAAAAGCATTCTATCCGGAATACAAAATCAGCATTTCTTTTTGCAAAAATGTAGGTTTCAGAACTCATAAAAATAGTCATAGGACAAAAATCTCAAATCGGACACTTTGGAAGCTTAAAGTAAAATAATGAGATTCGTGTAAAGTTTTTTTGGTATTCTGGTTCATCGTTTTTGCATGCAAGTCTCCAAAGTTGATTTTTTAACTCAGAAAATGTCAATATTCCATATTTATGACCAAGTGTATACTTAAACATTAAAACAACGACATCCATTGGATTACACCGTACACAGCATCCTACCCGTGATTCATCAAAATTGTTTATATACTAGTGAAATAAAATACCTCTATGTCAAAAGATCATGAATGAAGTTTAAACTATAAAAATTTAGAAAACATATTGTTGTTTTGTAACTAGACAAGTCCCTAAATAAAAACGCGCTTTGTTTGTTTTCTATTGTGGTTTATGTAAATAAAACAGCTACTGTGTGACTACGATGCGTCTGGGTAGAAATGACCCACATTTCAGTTGATCCCACAAAAGGTGATCCTCAACTATGACAACAAATACCAGAGGCTGAGTTAAATATTGTAAAAAGAGCAATTAAATGTAATACACAGTGTGGGAAGGAAAATATAAATAGATCTATACATATCTGGAATTGCGGCAAATGACTATACACTCCAAACTTGAAAATACTTTAAAATAACGAAAATAACAAAACCATGGGGGACATTTTTTATGTAAAGTAGGTTAGGTGAACAAAAATTTATAATATAATTTAATATAATATAACACATTTTAGATTTTTGGCGAAAAAATCACTGCCGACATCGAATAAAGCATTGTATATGCAGATTTTCTGAAGCTTCAAAATATGAATGCTTCAGCCAAACTACAATCTGCATCTTAAATTTGTTCCCCGTCATTCCTTCGACCTACCAATTTTCATGTCTTAGGTTTGACCCGCCCGGGGTACAAGAACCAAACGGGCTACCAACAGACCATCGACATTAATTATCGCCTTATAGTGATGTAATTGTATAAGTATGCTGGCCTCGAGTGCGGAAGGTCGTGGATATAATCCATATCCGGATGAAAAATAAGACATTAAAATTGGTATTCACTGCTTCTCCTCTACGCAAACAGGATTTAGGAGTAAGAACAAAGACTGGTCGGCCCAGAGTCAGAATATTGTGTTCGGGTTAATTGGCACGTCTTCCTGTGGACTGTTGCTTTCGTGAGTTAGCGCGTTAACAATCCGACTCGAGAGTGTCGGTATAGTAAAAAACCGGATTCATCATCATTTTTCATTAATATTTTCGGCTGGACGTCAACAATCGACCAATTAGGCGACCAATAGACCAAAAATGAGCTTGCGCGCGACTGAAAGTTTTATAAAACCATTTATGTTAGAACTGGGTTAATTTAATAAAATTGACATTAATGGACAATAAAACTAATATTTAAAACTAGTAAAAATTTCCGTCAATCAGTTTAATGAGGATCGTTCAAGTAAATTACAGATTTTGAACCGGGTGAATTTCTTTACGACTGCACCTGGTTATAGTATTTATCAACAAGTTAATAGAGTTGTGTATTTCATTAAATTTTGACTTTAACCATATAAAATAAAATAAAATGAAATTACATCGAAAAGACAGAAAAATTTGTTCTAATATTACTGGACTTGTTTAACTGAAAGCTGTTTCATTTATTTATTGATTAAACTATAAAAACTTTATTGTGACAAACATTTATAACAAGTAAATGTATAATACAGAATATACTATAGAATATATTTGATTGATTGAATGGTGCTTAACGTCCTGCGTCAAATATTTCATGCATAATCAGGACGAGACCATGTTAATGATGAGTAATGATGAATGAACCCTGCTTTGTACTAGAGCTACACACAGAGCAGGATTTTTAACGTGCTAGCTCACGAAAGCAACAGTCCGCAGGAAGACGTGCCAATTAACCCGGACACAATATTCTGACTCTGGGCCGACCAGTCTTTCCTCTTATTTCTACATGCTGCGTGCTTAGAGAAGAAGCAGCTAATACCAATTTTAATATCTTTGGTTTGACCCGGCCGGGGATCGAACCCGCGTCCTTCCGCACCTCAATCGAGGCGAGCACGCTAACCATTACAGCACCGAGGCGGGTCCACTAAACAACAGAATACAGTACAGAATATAAAACAGTAGTACATTCAAGTCCTAAAAATATGTTTCGTCTCCAATCCTCTGTTCTAATGCATGTTTAATAAATAAAACTTATTTTAACTTGACTTACAGAAGGAGGGGATAGTATTATTTTTCATTTTTCAATTTCATTTAAATTTGAGAAGTTTCGTTCAAATTGCCATGGAATATCTTGTGTAAGTAGAATCTGTAACCCAAAGAATCTTCGTGGTTTTAGAAAAATGTCTTTTTGCTTATCTATCCGTTTGTGTCGTTTTTTTTTCTTGTGTTAGTTTACGTTTTAAGATACAATTTGTCGATAATTGTTTTTTTTAATAGTTTCAAATTTTATTTTTGTGGATAGTGTTCAACTTTTGCAGGTGGGATTGTAACTGAAAGCGTTAAAGCAATAGCAATTAGGATTGTGTTAGATGGTTGATACGAGAAGATCCAAAAGCGTAACCCTGTGTCCGAAACTCTTCAAACATGGTTACGATTCCGTCTAATTACCCATAATAACGCAACACTTTCTTTAAACTGCTAACACATAAATGCCATTTTTAATACAATGCGCAATTAGAATTTTATTTTATAATATTTATCGTCAAAAGATTTCATTTTTGTCCAAGCTTAACTTCTTAGTTTTGTTTAGTTTCTCTCAAATGTCAAACTTGAACTTTACACAGTCAATTAAATTTGATTTCCCACTAAAAGACAGACAATATTTAAATTATTTTGCTTGATATATATAAATATTCATTCTTTGTTGTTTAACTTAGCTGAGGTGTTCAGTTAAATCCAAAATGAATCTAAATTGATTATTTATGGCAGGAGTGAATCAGACCTGGGCTACGTCATTTTAAGTAATGGGGACGGCATTGCAACCCTGTTGGGAGAGTATAGCTATGTGGTTGGTTGTCATAGTGAAAATCCACAACTACATGTATTTTTATGAACAGCGAATTTAAATTATTCAATGGCAGACATAATCATGATTGTATTATAACTAAAGAATGTTTTATTAAAACATTGAAATCAAGTCCAAATAGCAGAAAAATCCGTGTTCATTTTCAGGGAATTCTTCTGTTTTTTTCAATAATTATAGGCAGCAATTTGTAAGCAAAGTTTATGAAAATGTTAGAATTAAAATCTCCTGTTAGTTTCATTCGGTAGCGACAATGACTTGCACAATTTTCCTCCTCTTCAGTCTAGTATCTTGTAAGTATTAAAATTTGCAGCGGTTAAACAACATCCAAAATCTTAAAATTTGTACAAATATCGCATTTTAAATCATCACGGGTCATCACATTTTACAATAAAAGAGGTGATTTTATGTCCTTAAACAAAGACTTTTTATTGGCATGTATTGAGTAATTCCTTATCTCGAAACCCATAAAACAATTAGCATTCTTATGCACAGAGTTAGCAACAAATACATTAAAACTGATCGTGCAGCAATTATATCTGTTTGTATCTTTGATAAAGCAGATACGAGAACTTCGGCCAGTTTGCATGAGAGGAGCTGCGCTTGGTGTTAACATATATCTGACGATATGATACGTCTTATAACAATTAAGAAAACAATGCCAGGTGATGGAATCAAAGGTGATGAGTATTCGTGTAAGAAGATATGAAGATTTAATGGTTTAAAACATGTAGATTAGCACCTTAATTGTTAGTCATTGACAAGCCTAGTTCTACAGTCTAAATATTTATATTTTAAAATTACTAGCCTTGGTTTAATATGGAACTCTATGTAAATATTTGATTTATTAATTGTTGGTTGCTTAACGTCCAGTGGTAAATATTTCATACATATTCAGGACGAGAACAAGTTCAACAATTATCAAAATTATCGGAAGTGGGTCGGTAGTGGGACACAAAGGGGTAACGTCTTTTGACCCTCCACTGGAATATGGTAGAGACGATTTTTTTTTTTTTTTTTGGATGTCGTGTAGAGTCCTTTACCTCTTTACTATCTTTTTTTTGTTTCCGTCGCATCATCACGTGGGGATTCATAACTCTGCGCAGTGTCTGATTTCCGGTCGGCACTACTTCAATACAGGAGGACAACCGAATGGCAGACACTAATTGGAGTTTGATAGGGACCGAATAACTGTCGGCATCGATCTGTTTATCCACTAGAGCATTTTAGTAGGAGCAACTCCTTTGAAACAACTGGGAAGGTTGTTTTCTCTATTTTTTGCTTGTCCGTTAATTGTTGTATCATGATGCTCATACTGCACAGCCATTGTGATTTGCAGATTTCATAGAGTTATGGAACTTTGTTGTTTTACTGGGGTTGCAGTGGCACGGGGGGGGGGCATAAGTCTATGCAGAGTAATTTTGTTTCAGTACTGCATTTATAAGAGTATCTACACTTGATTCAATATGAACAGAGAATTTTTTTAAAAATGAAATAAGAATTTGGCAAGTTATTTTGAAAAAAATAAGATGAAAACTTGCAACCAATAAATTCTGTTGAAATTAATTTTTTATTGGTGTAAACCTGTCAAATTTAAACCAGGGTAATTTTTTGTTCGTTTTTTAATACAAAATGGGTCCGTTTACAAAGCTTCAGTGGCACCTCCCACCAAAACAAAGGTGGCCCCTTCCAACTGACCCCGTTTTGAATCTGAAAATATTAAGCAAGACAGAATATAGCGGAATGTTGGCTATTTTTAGTTTTCACTCCTCTATTTCAAAACTATTTGAAGGTCTTCTCATTGAAGTTGAGGTTAACTATCTAAATGTTTTTGAATATTTTTTTAAAAGTATGTAAGATGTGGATCGTGTCCTTCTGACATAGATTCCTTATTCTATCTTTTTAATTTTTTATTCAATAATTTATTATTAAAAATCATATAAGATATATAAATCGACATACAAATAATTTTATATATACGCATGTATGTGTACGTGATGTTTTTGTCCTTTCGCCTGCTAATTCCTTTGAAATCCGATGGGTTTAAAATTTGTGGTCTTTAATCCGGTTTTGTTATATATTAAGTTAATTATTGTCTTAAAGAAATACTAAAAGTATTAAATTTTAAAGCTTGAAAATATTTATAAGTCACTCCTGTAAACACTTAAATAAAATAGGATTAATACATAAATGACCGGTAGAGTCGACATGTACTAAAACATGTATGGTTATATCATACATGTATAAACATGTATGGCATTCAGAAAGTTTTTCGTTTGAAACAAAATAAGTCCAACTTGTATTAGAGGTCATCTTTGGGAGGAAGCTGAAGTGACCATTTTAGGGGTAACCCAACACCTAAGGGAAATAACTCTGTAAGATTATATAAACGTTTTATTTAAGTATCATTTTATATTAAAATTAATGCATCTCAGTGATCAAAATTTTTGATGATGAAATTACTATATATCTATTGAAAAATTTCCAGAGAAATGTGTGGTTTAAACTTGTGAAATTTTCATGTTTTCCTTCTTGTCTAAAGAAAATATGAAGAAAATTAAACGAGTGTAATTTTTTTTACGTGATGGCGTTGGGTACCCCCTTAAGACAAGCGACCTCTTAAATAAAGTTCATTCATAATAAAATCTTAAACAAAGGAGAATAGAAAAGGTGGCCTTTAAAATCAAGTGGCTGCTTAATAGAGTTGACCGCAAAGACAAGTTTGACTGTATATTAACGGAAAAAGGATTGATTGATTGATTGATTGGTGTTTAACCCCACGTCGGCAGTATTTCAGCCATATCGCGGCGGCGGAAAAAAGAATCTGTGCGTATATTTCATTGGTAATATCTGTATTGAACTGGGAAGCTAGATTCAAAATGTTTGAGAAACTTAGTGATTTATGTCCATGTCTATCGTAAAAAAAATCACATCAATGACTTGATATTCATTGACCTTGGAGAGAAAACTGCTGCAGGAACGTGCAAAAAAGTGAATTCACAAAACGACCTTTTCAATTTGTTTCTGAAATAAATAGCATCTTCTCAAATCTTCAAATCAATCATCAGTTAATATTCGTACCTCATTAATTGTGTCAAAGTTTTTGGGATAATAAAACATTTTTTGTAATCTCGTAAACTGCATTTTGAAAAAAATGAGATTATCACAAAAATCTGTTGCCTTTATCTTCTGTAACAATTTCGAATAAATTTTTGTAAGATTTTGGAGAAAAACGAACAGTTGAATATCATATGTAATGAAAATTGCATACCAATGCACAGTTTCTTTTTTTTCTTTAAATTTATATATTGTAAAATTTTTAAACAATGCTGTTCAATTTCATACAGCGATTGATCATTTGTTCCGAGTGATAAATATTTTTTTCTTCAAAAATTAAGGATAAAAATTATTTAGTGGATTTAAAAGAAGTGGAAATAAAGTAAACACCACACATTTAGAAAAAATAACATGCAAAGCAGAATTCAGCAAAGTGTTGGTTGTTTCCGTAACCCAATCCCAAGTTTCTTTTTCAAAGAATAAATTGGGGTTTTACCTTTTGAGTGTGTGTAGTATCTAAGTTGCATTAAAAAATTCAGTCCAACATATAGTTAGAAAAGAAAATATATGACGTATATTTATATCCGTGCTAATATCATCCTATTGTAGAGATACATAAATGGAAATCTCATAACAGACTCAGTGAGGTTTTATCATCGGGAATCTGAGCTTGAGCTTACTTTCAGTAACTGCAAGCATTCATTTAAGAGATATTTTTTTTATTTCTGTTTAATGCATTTATTGCTTGAATTTATGTTTGAATTCTACATTTTTATTGCATTTATTTATTACTTTGACCTTTAGCATGAGGAGGGTGGGGATCCCTTTTACCTAGTTTAACCCCGCCACATGTTTCGTGTGCCTTCCCCAGGTCAGGAATTGTGGTCATGTGTTTGTCTCTGTTAAATAATTTGTTAAATATATACATTTTTGATAATATTCACGCATGAGTAGTATTATTTCAAGTTTATTAATTGAGGCTATTTAGAGCTCTTCACAAAGAATGGATTTCCGCCTTATTGAAGGACCTGTGGAGGCCTCTTGATTTTTGCTTGTGATAAGTGTGATGTTTATCTGACATTTTCCCTTAATTATGTTTTCATTTTCATATACAATTGAAAAAAGCGAATTTCAAATATCTGTTATTTTTTTTCTTTGATTTCGACTAATGAAAAACAGTTTATTGACGTTATATAGATCTTTTAAGATCAAAACAAATTAACGATTTTCCGTTAAAATTTTTAACGGAAACCGTTACTAGCTGAAAAAAAATCCATTGATTATCGAGATTTAAGTTCATTAAGATTTTGAATTTACTGGAAAATATAACAAAAAACTCTGTGAAACTAAAACGGATTCTCAAAATCAAAGGAAACTTGTCATGGATGATGTTCTGAAATTAGAAACATAGCATGATGTCGTATGTAAATAACAGCTAATAGGTCACGTAGAAAATTAACCACGATGTCTTAAGAAATCTTATGACATTTTTCTGTCTTTAGACACGTTTTAAAACATAACTTGTGTCTATAAGACACATCCTAAGAAATATTTTGTATGAAGATGTCTCAACCGATAGTTGTTAGATCATCACATTTTAAGGTAGTAGATCTAGGTTAAGGGAGATAACTCTTGAAATCAGGAGTATGTTTTTGATATTCTGCTACATGAAG
>JARWCS010339635.1:0-11637 GCA_034783895.1 Geukensia demissa | reverse complement strand
ATGCCATTCAAATCCCATTTTAAAATCTTCAAAATTGTAAAAAGGCGATTTCCGAAGTGAGCTGCGCTGACAGTAAATAGCAAATATACAATGGTGTAACATAAACAGAAAAAAATTGGACGCCAATTGAGCAGTACATGTACTGACGTTACTGCATAGATAAATTTGTAATGCAGGCCATTTTTAATGAATGCAGCATTTGCAGCCATAGCCAGTACAGTAGCCGGTTGCTAACGTAAAAGTCACTATATAAATTGAAACAGAAACTTGCTATTGAAAAAAGCTATCAAAAGGTTGTGGACATCCCTTTTATTTTCTTAATAAATATTGATCTTTTGCGTTGCAGTATATTTGTAGTTTCTTCATTCAAGATAACCTTTCCTGGACACAACAACGTGTAAAGTTTTAAGTATTTCTTGATTTATTGGGGTTTTCTAGAAATGTATACAATGTTTAAGATTTTGTTTAAATCTCTGTGCTACGTTTTCTGTTGTTAATGTTTTCGGATTTTGCATTGTTCAAAATGCTAGTCATGCTCTCTTAATTCGACATCCATTCGTCTTTATATTAGACCCTTTTTTATAATAATCAAACCGAAAAGGAAAACTGTAAGTAAATAATTTAGAGAATAGTATTTTTCCCAGTACGAGACTTTCGAAATCTAAAAATGAACTGCTTTAAAAACATAGACCGTATTGAATACAGTACAGTCGCACAATATGCCTTTTAAGCTCAGAATGTTTGCAATCATTTATAGTTCTCTTCCATTTTTTGAAACAACTGATAAGATACATATAAATATGAAGATCAGAGTACAAAAAATGTACAATTTTTCTATATTTAATTTAAATTAACATTTGTCAATTCAAATAAAAAGATATTATTCAATAATTTTTGTTTCACGTCACGTCGTCAACATTCTCATCTATTTCGAAGTCTTGATAAACCTATACAAAATTGCTTAAATAAAGGGTAATGGCCGATTTCATATGAACAGAGGTATCGAATTTTCACAAAATATAGGTGTACCAATAATGAATAAATATGGTGAATTTTGATATACTTTTTGTACATTTCAATTGCAAGGGTAACCTCTAACCAGCAGCAATAGAATATAAAGTGCGAGATTCTAACATGGTTAAAGAAATACTGAAATCCAAACAAAGCAAAATAGGAGTCGGTATCCGGCAGAGATGAATCTGCTCGGTGCAATTCCATGTTAAGGTAAATGTACTTCTGGTATAGTGCAGAACGTGTTATTTAAGTATTTGTATTCAACATTGGTAAAAGTGTATTTAAAACCATTGACTCGATGCATCTGCTGGTGGACAAGAGATCAACTAGTGTATTCACCAGTCCAGTTGTCAGTTTGTTTATTTATCAGTTAATGTTTTATAGAAACATGCATTTTTTTTAAATTCACAGGCACTGAAAATACTTAGATGCACAGGAACAGTTGCCGCTTGATTTGCCATTCTATTTTAATTTGTCTGCATTTGAGTACTTATTTTACTTTGTTTGGTCATAATGCCACTGATGAGAATATTATCCTTGAACTGTATATATAGCATGTAAAAATTCACCATATTAATTCAACATTGGTAAACGAGTATTTTACTTGATGAAGTGTAAATATCACTGACCATTTTTCTGTTTCGCTGAACTCTTCGCTAGATGTCTTCTGTCACGTGTATAAATGATTTTTCTACATATATATAAGTCACCGAAGGATGTTAATCAGCAGTTTAATAATTTTGCTGGTTAAGTCATCAATTCAACACATACGTATATATAATCAGCAGTCACAGTTTTTAATCTTATAGTTCTAAAAAGCAAAAATTAAAATTAAATTACCTTTAAAGACCTGTTGTACAAATCTTCACCAATCACCATAAGATCACAGTCCTCATCAGCAATTATAGTGGCATTCCTGTAAGCATCCCGCTTTATTAATGCCACTTCACCAAATGATTCCCCAGGTCCTACAAATTCATATTGTAGAATTAATCATTTGCGTCCCATTTGTTAGTATTAAAATACATGTACTTATAAGAGAATACATGTGTCAATAAACTATTAGTACTAGAGACTATCGTCAATGTAGTGCAGCATTAAAAAAACAATGCATGGCTAAGAGAAAGATAAAAGCAGTCCATAGTCAAAACAAATCGATAAAGTATAATTATGGAACTCAACGCCAAAATATAACAATTGAATGCAAACTTAAACAAATACCCTTACATTTTAGTGTTATTGATAATGTAAGTCATATACGAGCAAAAAAGGAAGAACATTAGATATTTACACAAAACAATACATATAGGGAGATTTCTAGGGACTGACATGTTTAAAAAAATTTAAGTAGATCTGGTGCAGTCTTTACAGAATCAACCCCGTATCTTCTTTATATATTGCGGCTGCTTGTCGAATCAATTGTAATAATATTGTGCTAAGAGAAAAATCAAAACAGTCCATAGTCAAAGCAATGGACGAAACATATTGAACTTAACGCCAAAAAGGTAATTGAAGGCAAAACTTTGAAAAAAGCACACACACATGAAACCGAATATGAAAATAGGAGATGATGTATGAATATCCATGAAACAGCCATCCACCACAATGACAGTCGAATTTAAACTTCGACAGGTCCACATAAGTTTCCCAATAATACTAAATGCGTGTCAATGAGTGTTGTTTTTTCTCGATATCGTTTATATAATAATACTGAATTTTTTTTCTAACATACCGTATGAAACAATCATTTTGCCAAACTTGGTTCTGTCAAGCTCTTTTATCCTTTTCACTTGTTTAGATTGTTCCACTGCCTTCTTGTCTTCATTGTTATCTTTCGAGTCGTTCTGTTCTCCGTCAACAATAGTTTCTTCTCTTTTGTTCTCTTCGTTTCCGTCCTTTTCTTCTTTCTTTTCTTTCTTTGCAGACTTTTCCTTTGCAGACGGAGGTTTTAGTGAAACACCATAGTCATCCTCGCCTGTCATTCTGGGGTCGATATATACTGACAATGTCCCATTCAATACGATATAAAAACTGTTGAAAAAACATTCGAGTCAGTCATGAAAGACTGAGAGCGCATTACATGTATGTATTGTCACAAAAAAGAAATATTATATATATTAAAAGGTTATGTTCAAACTTGAACTGAGTGGCTATCTAAACCAAGAGTTGATTACCTTTAAAGTATTGATAAAAGAAATCAAAACATTACCGGGATGTTAAAATAACATACACAATGTATATATTCAATATGCTGAGAGAATATATGAATTAATTATGAAAGGCAAAAGAAATCCTAAAATTCTTGTAATTTCAGCATTTTGCAAACATGTCTAAAACATTATTATACTGTAAATAGCTAATGATTTATTTCTAAATGTAAAGCAAATGTAACTTACAGAAATTAAAATACATACAGATCTTTATGCTGATCTGAAATATCGGACGCTTAATTCACATACATGTGATAAGCAAGAATCGGCTCTGTTCAATATCTGCAGTCTTGACGCTTTACAATACTCTTGCAAAGCGAATATACATGTTAATTCGATTAGATTTTAATGATCTCATGTTTGTGTAAACAGTAATAATTAATTTCCAAATTACCTTTGAAAAACATTACAATAACACAACAGTTTACCAGTTGAAACTATATCTCGGCACAATTTATGCTGAAAATGCTGCAATATTTTTTAGTTCATAAATGTAACTAATACAAGTAAAGCATTTGCTTTTTTGAAACAAAATAGGCTTTGTGGTAAAAGTCAATTGATTTTCATAATATAAAACCAAAGAGAGTTTATTTGATGTAGAGTTAAATACACAGGATTAAATATACGTATTGGCTGATGAGTGTCAGATATTGACGTTTTCATATCAGGTTTTGTCAAATAATTTGCTTCTGTTGTTTATGAAATACCGAATTTAGAGCAGAATTGATTTAATTGATTCTTCAACAAATTAAACAGAATTCTGTTCACTAAAGTATTTGAGATCAAACAATGTTCCATTAAAAGTGACAATTTAAATCTATATATAAACTTTCTTTTATAGAAAAACTTATTTAAACAATAAAAAACCTTATTTTAGCAAATAAAGCCACACCTTTAAAACAGCAAAAATTCAACACAAGTAATAAATTTGAAGTGTTCTTTGAAAAGAGGAAACAATAAAACAGACACAGAAACAGGAAACAAAGAAAAAAAAACATTTTCATGAAACTGACACAGCAAATACAACAACTGTTCCTTTAATAATTGTTAATACGTTTGTAAATATCTCATTATATGCCAAAATTACCTGTCATGCATGTTAAAAACATGAAGCAAAAACCAAAAACAGGATTTATTATTGTAACGTTCGAAAACAGAATAACCTACCGTGGATCAATGTCTACGTTACTCCTATAAATGTATAGCATAAATGACGTTAGATTAACAAATAACGTTATCTGAGCATATGCATCGGTCAAAAGTGCTGTATTCCATTTCTAAATAATAAGGTATTGCTTTGTCAAACGTACAATAACTTTAAGAGTAAACGGACATCTGAAATTTGAATCCTGCATACGTTCCACGATAATTCAATTTTTTACAATAAAACAAGAAGTAGTTTTCTGATAATAGTTGACTTGCGTGCCAAATAATAATATTTAAATATGTTTAAATGTCATAACAGTTTTCAATTGCAGCACACAAGAGACAATTATTTTCCAAATTTACAGATAATTATAATGTAGATTCTTCCAATCTGTTTAAATTTATAGTATGTATATCGTAAATATATGATTACTTTTTAAAAACCAAAATATTTTCATGTGTCAAGAAAAATATTAAAAAAGAGTTCTAACCTGAATCTCAGTGAATGCCATTAAAATGAAGATGATATGAGTTTTTTATATTCAAGTTTTGATTGTACGTAAGAGTTAAAAGTATTGTGTTGACCTTAAATGCTATGAAATTGACAGATTAATTGGTCTCTTTGTATTGTATATAAACATTACCAAATACCACGATTTAAACCAAATACTTCTTGATAGTTCAATAGCTAAAATCCATTTAAGTATCAATGAGATAGATTTAAAGTTATTTATTTAATTTGTAAATTTAATATACATATCACTGGTAACGCAAAGTATTGTCGTAACTAATTGTATTATTAAGTATGGTTACCTCCCCTGACAATGATAGTTTGTATTTTAAGAGCTTTTGACATTTCTTTCTAAACTTGAGATCTGATAAATTGAAGGTTTTCTTTACTTACATTAAACATTGGCTTTTCATACCGGTTTTCTCGTAATTCAATTGAAAAAATATTAAGAATAAATAAACATATTGAGAAGGTCTGACATGTCATGTAAATACTGTTCTAATTCTTAGTTAATTGAGCTGAACATTGTGTACGTACATTATGTAATATTTGTTAGTTTAATGCAAAACTAAGAATTAAATGTAATTAGAATTATAAGGTTATTATGGTAGTTAACGTTCGATCTATTTCTTTTCACATTTGCAGTGTGATTCGAACTTTTTTAATGCTGCAATTTTAATTCAAATGTAATATTTACTGCGTAATCGTTTTGGAGGAAATATTTTGGTTTGGTTAGGGTTGTCAGACACTTCGTTTTTAATAGTTTTAATAATTTCCTTTCTAGATGAAAAGTAAATAAAGATCTTACAATATTAAAGGTAAACTATGTGCAACATTTAGTTTTCTGAAAAAAAAAACCCACATATTAAATATACGACATGGACTTCCATCGTAAAAAATAATAATCTATGGAAAGCGTTTCGGAAATGCAATGAAACTCTGGGAGGGTCATTGATCTGGTTGATTTTCGTTGGTAAAGGCGTCATTAACGTGGACGCTAAGGTTCCGCAATGCGTTTTACGAGGACGGAAGTTGAATTTCTGAATGGGTCTATTCGGCTGCAAAGTGATATATCCAATGTAATGTAATAGATATTAAGTAGCTTTATTACAAAGAGTAAAAAGTATTAACTCCGAAGTGTCAAGTCGAATGTTCAGAATATCTGTTGATAGGATAACTACCTGAGACTTTAACGAAGATTTATTAGGCATATATTGGGTGCACTCTGTGTATATTTTAAGAACAATGTACATTTTTTACTGCAAAAACGGTCATAACATTTAGATTTCATTTGGGATTTGGCATTTAAAACAAAATGTCAAATTTAAATACTAATCTCTGTAAGAATCAGGCAATTTTGGATAAAAGTGAATCAAGGTCCAAAAAAAAACATAACCAAAATAACTGATTCTAATTCAGAATTTTTTTTTATCTCTACCTACCTAAGCCTCAGGACAAAAAATCTCTTAATTCCTTTTCAAAACCTACATCTGACCACAACATAGACCAGTTTAGTGCGTTTTTTGGCCATGATTCAACCATTGCCTGAACTTTAGAGAAAAAACTACTAAAGTATTTTCAGTAGATTCAGGGTCGTATCACTTTATAAACTTGACCTTTAGTGTGCAAACAAACATATCAAAATTGGTAGCACTTGGTTTCCAATAGCATCAATTTGTTTGTTTAAAGGTTCACTTAATATAAATAAAAAATAATGACAAACACTACTCTGAAATAAAATCAGACCGTTTTTATTGTTATTTAAATTGTAGTGTTTTCTATGAATTATCTGCCTTTGCAACAATGTTATGTTGTGCTTTCTCTGTAACAATATCTAATAAGATAAGAAAGGTTTAATTCAGAAGATAAATATAACAGCCTTAACTAAGTAATTTTAAGCATTTTTAATGTGTGTTTTCTTCTGAAGGCGTTTTCTGTACTTTTAACCATTTCGCAAAGACTTTACACAAGTCATTAAAATATATCAGAAAAATGAAAGAATAGATGAAAATCCACTTGTCTGAAAAACGAAAATGTAAGAAATAAATACAAAAATACACAGTAATAGATCAATTTCTATTAGGTTCCATACAAAAATTAATACTATATGTATAAGAAAAGGTACGTTAATACAAAATTGATTACTATCCGATTTTTTTTATTTTTAACTTGAGTAAAGACATGGAAATCAAGAAATGACTTTTATAAGTTTATAAAGAAATATCCATCGCCATTTTACCGACGATTGACAAACCACAATGATCAATGATCCGTTCTCAACGTTTGTTTCTATTCTAACAGGAGTTCTATCTATGCAAAGGATAATCACACACAAAGGTCGCATTGACTTACCCCCTCGGAAGTTTATAGGTCGTATTGACTTACCCCCAGAGAAGATTGTTAGCAGAAAATAATAGATTTTCCCGTATACATAGGTTAACATGTTCAAAGTCAAAGTTAGTCTGATGAAAAGTTTGATTTTATAAACCATTAGAACAGACACTCCTCCATCAAAACCTCTTATCTAAAAACGACTGAAATTATAGACCAAAATTCAATAAATTTCCTTGTACAAAATTAATTCCTATTACAAACTAAAAATGAAAAAAATATCTATTCATGTATCCTTTCCCAATGTGCTGCATTATCTAAGGCAAACCACAAACGCTGTATCTGGCAACATTTGTAAACCAACACCAATGTCCCATACTTACAGACTTGACAAATCACTGATTCCCCATGTCAAAAGTGGAAAACTAATAAAACATTATAAATATCAAGACATTATCAACATAAACGTTTAGAACATCTTGTATCTTCTAAAATTTTAATTTTAATAATTTACAAACACAAAAGAATTTCCATCAGGAAAAAATAGTGATTCTGCGACGAACTTTTTTTTTGTTACGTGGTATTTTATCGCCAGTTTTAGCTCATTTTTTATATTTGAAAAATACAAAAACGTTTTTAGACTAAAGAATCAATTAGGATTTCTATCACACAATGAACTCCTTGAAATATTAAATCAAATCTCTGGAAAAAAAACATTTAAATTCACAACAAATGCATGTTATTTGACATGTAAACGTAAATAATAAACATGTATGACACAAAAATATTAAATAAAATATAAGCGCTAACAATACAAGTTGCCGCGGTTGTGTTGCGGGATATGCATTTGAAACACAACAATAACAATGGCTTTCACATAACACATGACACAAATTTTAAAATTACACATATATAGCATGGTTACTTCACAACTTGCTGGGAAATACATACCAATCTTCTTCTGAAAATCTGTTTCAAATACAAACATTATTATGTTAAACTGAAACCTAAAATATACCCATACTACCCTGCTGTATTCCAGTTTCCTGTAGATTACAGTATTACAAAATTGTATCCCTCTTTAGAGAAACAATTTCGTCAACTTTAACAATGGACATGTAGTAAATGATTTTAAGGACACAGCTAATTCCAAAAAATATTTTCTGATAAATACACATCTATTTTTTCTCGGCAAATTTTTTAAGAATTTGTTTAATATGCCAAACGTTTTCATTTCTGGGGGTGAAGATGTTCCTGATATGTAATTCCTCTTTTTATTTCATTGACTTTGCATTAACCAATGGTTACAATTGAAATTACCAGCAATTCAATCACAAATCCTCTAATTAGGCCTCAAGGCGACAATTTCCGATGAGATTTTGTGCGTGTATTTATTACATTTACCGAATACAGTTTATGTTTTATCCGCAAATTCTGCAGATGACCTTTACTTTTAAAGAAATTCTAGGTCGAAGACACTTACATTTACAGATCATCAAATAGTTCAAATAATTTAAAACTATGGAAACTTGTGCATTTGGAAATAATCTGTATCCTATATTGTGTATTTCGCCATATTGATGTTAAAATGACTTCGGACAC
The DNA here is from genome assembly GCA_034783895.1 of Geukensia demissa. Classification (NCBI taxonomy): domain Eukaryota; kingdom Metazoa; phylum Mollusca; class Bivalvia; order Mytilida; family Mytilidae; genus Geukensia; species Geukensia demissa. Next base: position 2,823 of record JARWCS010339635.1, on the reverse strand, counting down.
AAATGTTCCGCCCTTTAAGGATAAAAAGCATAGTAAACGACATAGACTTGTCATCTAAGTTGTGAATATAAGGGTATTTGCTAATAAGAAATACAAGAAGACGCAAGATAAAACCAAAGTTTCAGACAAGAGGACAAGTCAGAGACAAATCTTATTCCGATTATTAGAATATCAAACAAAAGAGAGAAACGTTAGAAATATTGTCATGGAAACACATATTACAAGACATAATGTAGTGTAAGGGAGAAAAAATATCAGAAAAAATATGCAAGTCAATGACGATAAAACAATCTATAGAGTAGTTCTCGATTCCCTAGGAGGTGGAATGGTTATTTTTTCATTATAGGACATCTAGTGTATGATCTGGAAGTTAGTACCGAGTAATTTCAATTTAATGAAAAACAACAAATGTGCTTTGTCAATTTCTCAAACTAGTGTGCGTGTGAAACAATATAATAAACCCTTTAATAAAGTGCAATTAACATGCATATGTGTCCTACAACATATCACACTTTTTTTTAAATTTAATAAATACATTACCTATAGCTGCATGAATCAAAAATATATATTGTTTGACAACAGTACAAGAGTTGTACACAAATTAAATGATATTGACAGGACAATATGATTGGTAAAAATATCGAATACCCAATATTGTTACCATCCACTATTCATCAATCCAACTACATAACGAACACACGCAGAACGCTAGGATAAAAACACTATATGGGTTAGATTTCCTGAGTTGGTAAAAGGAAAAAAAAAATGGTGGGGTTAAACTTGCTTTCCGGTTACCCAAACCCCACCAGGTTTTGCATATTTATCTAGGTTTTGGATCTGATTTAGATATTATTATTTTTATCTGGTCTTGAAATTCGACCCAAGTATGCTATATTAATCTGGTCTCTGGGATGCCCTTTCTAGGTATGCTATATTAATCTAGTCTTTGAGATGCCCTCTGTATGTTATCTACTCTGGATACTTAACCAATAATAGAAGTAACTGCCAAGATTGAAAGTGGTACTTAGAGACTATAATTTACTAGCTCAGTCAAACAAAGCTCATTGATTACACCGATGAAGATACAAGTGGAACAGCATAAGCTCAACACATAACTGCCGGCTTTGTTTTTATTGCTGACCGATGAAATGACAGATGTTGGAGCCCTAAGCAGAGTTTGTGTTCTGACCATATATATATATAGACATATATTGTGTCTGAGATTGGTCCTGTATTGATAGCTTACTCAACAGCTTTTATCTTGAATGGAGATTTATTGAAAACTGGTTTAAATGAGAAATACTAAAGCACTAAATTTTTGGTTTAATTGATCCGCTTGTGGTTTAAACTTTTATTTGAGAGAGAAAACCCCGAACAAGCTTATTTGGGTAAAAATTAAATGTAAATCAATTTTAAAACAAGTACCCTATCAAAACGCAATTAAAAAACATCGATACAAACTACAGATGAGCCAAGTTTTATTAAAATTGCAACTTTACCTGATATTTCGGTATCAATAGATTTTAGGTAATAAATCTTCATTATAAGGTAATATTAACAATCTGAACTTTCCGTATATAATGTTCTCTCCTTCACAGTTATAACACATCCTGATTTGATTAATATTGAACCTGTGGGATATTACATTAACATTCAATAATAGATACGACGTTAAAGCAAATATGGAAACGATTTCAGCTAATATTCCCATCATTCAAAATGTATTTGAGGCATCGGCTGTTTTGAGACTAGAGGATTTTAAAGAGAGTTAAAATGCGCAGTGTACAACAAAAGCATTGAAGAATGATTTCCAATGTCCTTGCCAGCAAAAGTTGAGAGCAAACAATATAATGACACACAAAACATTCAATGAAAACCAAGCAGAATAAAAACACGAACTTCATAAAAAGCAGATCCAAGGGGTGCGCAGTTCTTTATAACCTAGTGACACTTGTTGATACTAGCCTTAGAACCCAATAATCGGTCACATACTGTGGGAATTCATAGACTTGTAATCAAATTACTGAAAGCGTAGCGTAAACATTGAAATCTTTTATACGATTATTCTGTATCGCTTTAAATTTCGAATAAGTTGGTTTAAACATTTACATTAAGAAAACTTCGTAGTCATCGTCAACTTCCGCGAGATACATCAGCTATCAAAGTTACGTTTACCATTGCCAGTTTTAACAGTGACTTTATCGACGTCACTGCTGGATCGTGAGCAATTTAAACCGTCATTTATAAAGGTGTCATTAAGCTGACTATAATTTGTCCAAAAAGTGCGTTTGTTTCTGCAACGTAATAACTCGGCTATTTGTGGAATTTCGATAATGATACTATATAAATTCAGATTTACTAATGCAATATGGGAAATATTTATATGCTGGATAAGGGTTAAAAGAAGTAACGGGTCATCAGCATAATTTAACCAAAATGTAAAGATAAACTTCCAAACATAGTAAAAAGCAGCACTTATATCCAAAACAAACTGAATTTGGAAGCAAAACCTAGTGGAAGTCCGGTGTAGAATACCCATGTGAGAGATCAAAAGTGAATAATCCAAACAGACAAGAAAAATTTGAAACAAACTAAAAAGATAAAACGTAAACAAAAGGAACAAAAGCTTGGAATCCACGAACTCCTTTACAAAACAGAATTGGATTCAGGTGCTCTAGAAGGGTAAGCGTCCCCTGTCTTTTGCGCAACACCCGTCGTGGAATCCTAAATCTCACATCCGGGTTAACGTCGATCCGAGAAGAGGTCAACTTATTTTTGTGGTCCATACATGTAACTAGTTTAGATACACTGATACCATATGGA
>JARWCS010339625.1:0-11637 GCA_034783895.1 Geukensia demissa | reverse complement strand
CAACATTGTAACACAGTTTAAAAGTGTAGTGAGGGAAGAAATCCACAACACAATAAATACACTGTTGAAAGCTAAAATTGAGAACGTTGTTTAAAACGCCTTTCAATCTTTTGCTGCTGATATTGAAGGGCTTAAGGCTGAAAATTCCCTCTTACGAGATGAATTAGACTTTCCCGAACAGTATGGTAGGAGGGATCTGGTGAGATTTAGAGGTATTGTGGAGACAAGTGGGAAAAACACTTCTGATATTGTTTCAAAGATTTTAGCAGAAATCGACAAAAATAATGAACCAGATGACATTATTCTTTCGCACAGGGTAAGTGACCCAAAAAGAAATAATGAGCAAGGTGAAAGAGCGCTTCACCACGACTATTGTACGAGTGAAAGACACCGTGATAAAACATATGACCCTTAAGTGCAAAGAACGGCTAAAAATAACGAGAATTATGCATGAGTAACTAACAACGAGGACCTCACCAAAATTCGTAACGCCTTAGCATAATATGGAAAGAAAGCTTAAATCAACAGGTCAGGTAAAACTGACTTGGACAATGGACGGCAAACATTTTCATAAAAAATCCGAATCACGATGGTTACAATCTGTGATTTTAAAAATTTATATTGAGGACAACTGTCCCGACAGATTAGTGTCTTCATAATTCCAATATCGAGGAACTAAGCTGATAAGGAAATTTATTGTTGATTATATTGTTCTTAGACGTCATGAGGAAGATGACGTTAATGAATATACATGGAGTACAAAGGATAAACAAGTGATATTTAACTTCACTCGATCTTCAAATATCCATCTCTACTTAAATGTTTGGTATATATCATGGATTTCCCAAGACATATGAATATATAAGTGTATAATTATAATGTTATAATGTCTTATGTTGCAGGAATAAAACATTGACGTTTAGTTACCCATAAAATTCATTATCTTGCAGGCATTTTTGTCCAGTCTACCTTTGATGTGTTCGACAAATTTCCCGTGGAAATAACACCGGATGTTTGGCTGAAATGGATTGGAATCATCAATATTGTCTTTGGAGGAGCTTGGCTACTCTATGGAATATCAACCATTTTCCGGAAAGATGAGAATGGAACGTACATCTATCAATTAAAACTTACTCCACCCAGTCTTTACATCTGGTTCAGCATCAACAACCTGATTGAGATAGCTTGGTTGTTTACCTGGGATCGTGAAGAATTTATAGTATCTCTTGTGCTTTCTGCTATAATGACTGTTAAGCTGGTTTTCATAGTAATAATGTCTTTTGTTTCGTTGCATAAAAATAAGTATAAAATAAGAAACGAGAAGAAAATGAAGTTTGAAGTATTTCTAGTTCAGGCTTTGGCACAAAATGGTTTTGCTGGAGACGCTACTTGGACTGGTCTTTTTACATTATTTAATTTGTCTCTTGTCATGACATATCGTGGTTTTGTTTTTGTGACCTGGAGTTGTACTATCGTGCTGATAATACTGTCTGTCCTGATTGTTATTTGGTTCTTCCTCGATGTCTTCCTGTTTTATCACAATACAAGAACAATACTCTTGCCTTATTTATTCCTTCTGGTGTTTTTGGCTGGGGTGTTGAGTGAAAATTTTGATCTCGAGAAGAAAAAACAAAACTCGATATTTTTACTTATTCTTCTGATTGTTGTTACTATCTTGGTTGTATTCAGGACAATAATTGCATTTAGAATCACTGAAGAACGTCCTTTGGCGAAAAATCTAACATTAACAACTACGGTTAAGGTAGTAAAATCTGGAAATGAAATTGAGTAAGGTGCGGGAAATTATGTCTTCAATCTCAAATAATGTAACAATATGTTTTATCTGCGTCCTTTTTTACCGTTATTTTTAGCTTTAGTTTTCAGTGTAGTGTTGTGTGTTCTATGTATGTCTTTCGTTTCATTTTGCTGGCCATGGTCTTGTCTGTCTTCCGACTTAACGATTCTGTCTTCCCCTTTGGTATCTTCGAACTCCTTTTATCCTTTATTATAAATCATATCGGGTTACAGTTTATCCGACAAACAGACAAATAATGATCTTAAAGTAACTTATAACTTGCTGGGAATCACCGTCTAATATTAAAGCAGAATTATTGATGTTTGGTTTAATTTCCAGGCTGCTAAGATATCCTTTTATTAGATGGATACTTTAATCTGTAAAGTTATTATTGTTTACATAGTCAAACCAGGGGCTGGCAAGGCCCAAAATCATGTGTAGGCAAGACTAATGTTTCAATAAATGATCTTTATCAGTGTATGACCTAGATTTCGCATGTCGAAAAGAGGATCTTTGTCTCTGCCATCGCTGGCGCTGCTGTTGCCGAAATGTAGAAATATTTACATTTGCTAAATGGGTCTCGGACCACGAACTCCTGCAAGTTGGGTCTGATTTGGAAGTGACGTTACTGAAGCCCGACACTGCCATGCTCAAATGACAATATAAGTAATAAGGGGCGACTACCCACCCACTGTACCTGTGTAACGCCGTAATAAAACATATGCCATCGAAATTAAATGGTTAATATAGAAAAAGGCATGATTGTCCATGAGACAGCCATCCACCAAATGAAAAAAATCCGGAAAATGTTTTCATTTCATTTAGCCTGGGATTAAAAAACACCTTTTTAATCCCAGTTTTAGCGTACCGTTGCAGAAGGGGTTAATTCATTCATGTGAATTTAGGTACAGGTCCCAAGTGTTTAGTCAATACATTATACTCTGCATTGACTAAATCATTATTTTGAGATTTATTCACGAGTGTAAAGTGTAGATTAATCTACACATAGTAATTTTTGCTAAAATGATGTGTAGGCAGATGCTTACACTGCTAACGGGCGCTATGCGCCTGCAAACAAATCATTGAACGAACCTGCTTATTTTCTCTTGGTATTCTGCAGTAGACTTTTGACAATTCCGATTACAATCTTGAAGTAGAGAATGTGTTCTGTTGGTGTGAATATGGTAAAAGGGAGATATGGCATGATTGTCTATGAGACAGCCACAGAAAAGTGTAAATATCAAACGTGTACAGGTTGGCCTAAGGCCTTTAATAATGGACACATGTCCACACCTTACGGCGAGCTGTAAAATGCACCCACGATCAAATAGCATCGCAAAACAAATCAATAAATAATGATATGAATAATTTCTAATATCGGATTGAAGTATCGAAGCAAGTGTAACATTCACATTTGAATCAGATGAAACAATGTTTCATCGCAGAAGGTCTGGAGAACGTATTGACTGTTGAGAGAACAGTCGTTAATGTTTTAGAAAAATAGATTTATACATTTCCTGAAAGAACCCGCTCTGTCTTGTTTGTTGTCACTTTGGTAGTTTTTAATGAAACTTGTGTTTTTTTTTAAAAAAAAAATAAAAGAGATTTCATATAGGTTTTTAAGGATAGTTTTGTGAGGTTTAATGTCAGTTGTTTAGGTTTTTAATGACAGTTTTCTGTGTTTTTAATGACAGCTGTTTAGGGTTTCAATTACACTGGATTATGTTAGTAACAACTCTTTTGTTGCTTTTGTAGTTTATAGACTATTGTTTAAATTTTTAAGGCACAAGGTAAGGTTTAACATTTGTGTATGTTTTGATTGACACTAACTTATGTTTTTTAATTACACTCGTGTAGGTATTATGACATTTGTATAGGTTTTTAATGACACATGATGAGGTTCTGATGACCCGTGTATGTTTTTATGACACATATGTAGATTTTAAAGACACTTTTGTAAGTTTATTTAGGTTTGTGATGACGTTTGTGTAGATTTATAATGACCCTTGTGTAGATTTCAATGAAACTTGTGTAGGTTTAAAATGACACATGTTTATGTTTTAATGACTTTTGTGTAGGTATGTTAAGACATATTCGTAGGTTTCTAATGACAGTTGTGTTGCTTTATAATGAAACTTCTGTAAGCTTTAATGAGAGTTGTGTAAGTTTTCAGCGACAGATGTTTGATTTAATGACACTTGTGTAGGTTTATTAAGACACTTGTGTAGGTTTTTAATGATAGTTGTGTTACTTTTAAATGACTTTTGTATAGGTTTATTACGACATTTGTGTAGGTTTATTATGACATTTAAGTAGGTTTGTTATGACATTTATGTAGGTATCTAATAAGGCCGTGTTTTTTTTTTTTTTTTTAATTTGTTTTGCGTACGTGTCCGGTCAAATTTTGTAAACCTACCAGCCAGTCAGGACGAAAATATACGTCACACAGGCTAATATCTATTCAGAAATTAAGGCAACCACAGACTCCAAAAAAATCTGCTTCAAACCTAGATTTCCTCCTCGAAATTGACCAAGAGGGAAAAGTTGTTTCTAATTTACGACAAACGGGATGACTTTCCTGTTTTAAATTCCCATGTTTATGTGGCAATATTCCTGCTTCCTCTGCCCATTGGGTTTATGTTTCGTAGTTTCGTAGTTGATTCGATACTTTTGTGCCTGTTCCAAGTATCCGGATTTTCTGGAGAGAGCATTGCCGTTGTCGCATAAATTACTTCAACAAGGAGACATCCAAACAAGGTTGAAGCCGTCCCCCCTAAAATTTTATGGTCGCCATCACGAATGGGATGATCCATATGGTATCGGTGTATCTAAACTAGTTATAGACCTGTTACCGGTAATACAAAAATAAGTCTCGGATTGACGTTAACCCGGATTTGAGATTTAGGATTCCACGACGGGAAGCTTACCCTTTAGCTTCATGAGCACCTGATCCCATTCCTGTTTTGTAAAGGAGTTCGTAGATTCCAAGCTTTTTTCCTTTTGTTTACGTTTAAACATTTACTTTGTTTAAAATTTTTGTCTTGTCTCTTTGGACTATGCACTTTTTATCTCTGAATAAACGCACGCTAACATGTTAACACCGCCAAATACTTTATTTATTTATATTTTCTAAGTCAAAGTAAAGTATTACATTAAAATTGTTAATTATCGATGGTTTATGTGTATTTTTTTTATCTTACTGTCTTCAGAATTCTATTATCAGGCGACTACGCAACATCCACACAAGCTCGCAAGCCAATCTCAACACAAGGAAACAAACTCGCAAGCTCGTCAATGTTTTCTTGCCATTAATGCTATTCATTTACTGCGGATTCCTATTGTGGCGTCTTTTTTGTAGGAAATGGGAACTATGTTTGGTCCCAAAATGACACAATTTAATAACTGTAATTTCAAAAAGCTTAGATAGAATTAATAAAGCAACAACTATTGATAAAAATACGAAAATTTAATTTTTATTTTTTGTTCTTAAAATTGAAAAATAGTATTATAAATATTCTTCCGCGTGCGCATTGATAATGACCAGATTCTTGTCATTGTAAAAGGGCTGAATGCAGGGTAATTATTCCCGGAGTCTGAAAGTGGAGCAAATATGAGCCTGAAACGGGGATGCCCGCAAGCGCGGCAATGTTTTCTAGTCATCAACACTTTTGATTTACTGCGGAGTCCTATTTTGATGTCATTTTTGTGGGAAATGGGAACTATATTTTGTCCCAAAATGACGTAATATAACAACTGTAACTTCGAAAAACTTGAAGAAATGTTTCATAAAGCAACGACTACCGATCAAAATACGATGATATATATATTTTTTGCTTTAAAATTCAAAATAATATCATCAATATTCATCCGTGTGCGCATTGATAATGACGAGATTCTTGTCATTGCAAAAGGGCTGCAGGGTAATCATCCCGGTGTCTGAAATGAGAGGATGGCGAAATTGCTGATATTCAAAAAATACCGTTGATTTTATTGTTCCTTGACGCCACGGAAGATGACGTCACTGACGTTACATGACAATCCAGCGATAATCAGATTATCTTTGGTCATCTTTACTCGATCTCCTATATCCATCTCTAAAAATATCAACAGATATCTTAGTATTAATTTTTAAATAGGCAAATGTCTTTCCAATGTGTGTATATGAATAAATACATTACTTTTTTGAACATAATAAACGGGTCTTAGCGTCTCTACTCCTAAAAGGTTATGTGTGCGTCTGCCATCACTTTGCGTTCGTCGACCGTCCGTTGTCCGTTAGTCGTCGTTAACTTTTCTTTTAAGCTCTTATCCTCTGAAACCACTGGGCCATTTTGAACCATGCTTGGCAGCAATTGTCCTTATGTGGTCCCCTTTCAAAATTGTGTCCGGCATCCCCACTCGCCTTCCAAGATGGCTGCTGTTACTGAAAAGGTGGTGGTCTATTTTTATAATCTTCTTGTCTGGAACTATTGAGCTTAATGCAAACTAACTTTGTTGGAATGGTCCTCTACCATCCCCGCAAACCAGCTGAGTTGGCCGGCACAGCCGAACTTAGTTTTACATAGTACCATATTTATATGGGAAATTCATTTCAAAATTTCTTTTCTGAAACAACTCAGCTAACTGCAACCAAGCTTTTGTAGAATGGTCCTTAGATGGTCCTCTACCAAAATTGTGTATTTCGGCATCCCTGTTTACCAACCAAGATGTCTGCCACAGCCGAACTTAAATTAACAGGACCTTTTGGTATAATTTACTTAAAAATCTTCTTGTTGAAACTACTGAAACTATTGCAATTAAACTTTGATAGATGGTCCCTGGGTTCTCCACTATCAAATTGTGTCCGGCGTTCACGCCTACCAACCAAAATGGCCGCCACAGCCATACTTAGTTTTACATAGGACCCTATGAGAAATTCATTTGAAAATGTTCTTGTCTGACACTACTGACCTAATTGCAACCAAGCTTTGGTGGAATGGTCCTTAGATGGTCCTCTACCAAAATTGTATCCGGCATCCGCGCCCACCAACCAAGATGGTCGCTTCGGCCGAACTTAGTTTAATATAGGATACTATGGGAAATTTACTTGAAAAGCTTCTCGTCTGCAACTACTGGGCCTATTGCAACCAAATTTTGTAATCATGGTCCTCTACAAAAATTGTGTCCAGCTTCCCCTCCACCAACCAAGAAGGCTGTCACAGCCAATCTTAACATAGGACCCTTTGTGAATTTCACTTGAAAATCTTCTTATCTTAAACTACTGAGCCTGTTGCAACCAAACTTTTGTGGAATCGCCCTTTGGTGGTCTTCTACCAAAATTGTGTCATGCATTCTGTTCCTCCCCTGGCAATCAATATGGCTGTCATTACTGTCTGAAACAACTGAGTCAACTACTACCAAACTTTGATTGAATCATCCCTAGATGGTATTATGCAAAAATTAAGGTATTATGCAAAATTATGTCCAGCAGTCGGGCCCGGCAACCAAGATTGCCGCTACACCCCGACTTAGTTTAGCATAGGACCCTATGGGAAAGTTTGTTGGCATTTCCTCCCCAAATTATGCTTTGCAAATTTGCCTGTCAATTATATTGTTTGCGAAAGCCAAACTTGTTGCAAAATAAGGCAGTAATGGAAATTCTCTTTAGAATCTTCTGATGTGAAACTACTGAACCAAACTTTTGTACAACATTCCTTCCTGGCAAGGAGCAGTGAGGAATCTCTATGAGCAATAAGGCTTTCTGGGAGCTCCTGGTTCTATTTTTATATTGACCATATCCTTTGATGTTAAGTTATTTCTCGATAAGTACACATTCAGTGGCATTATATTAACATTTATAAACAGAAATACAATTTTCTGGTTTCCATAGAAATTTGTCCTGATGTTTTGTGTACTATATCAATATAAAACGAATTACTCCAGTCATTTTCTCACAGAGGCAAGACTTGATGCTATCATTGCTAGTGTTTTTCTATCAGTCTTTTGAAGTAGGTCAAGTTTTCTTGTATACTTTATTTTAGCTGAATCAAATGGCATCGCAGCACTATTTAAAACAAGGTGTTCATAATGTTGGTAGTTCATTTCAAGGACAGCAACAACAACTTTGGTTTTATGCAAAATAAATCCCACTGACTTCGGTTTTGTTAAAGAATTTGGCCATTCTAATAGTAAACTTTGAATAAAAGCAACTGGAAACCGACTATTTGTTGTTGTTAATGCATTGAAGTTTCTGTCAATGAAGTGGTCTATGAAGTTTGGACCTCTATTTAAGTCATCATAAGATGTTGATAGATCTAGGGTTCCATCAAATATAGAAAATTCACTCAACTGAACATCTACAGTGTCTGGTGGTTCCAAAGGCTGCTGTAATATCCAATCAATAGATTTTAGTCGAGTGAATGTTCGTTGATTTTCCTCCACTTTTTCATAGTTATCATTGTAGCCCCAGGTTATATCATTGCAACTCCTTCTGTTGCCTTCAAAATTCTTTGCTTCAAACACTGGTTCTTTTAAAAATTCAGAATTGAATCTGATAACGGAGTACATACTGTTTTGTGGCGTAACCACAATCATCTGATTAGTAGTGTTATATGGGCTTTTTAAGTCATCATTTTCTACCAAATAGCTACGAGGAAAACTGTCAGATGAGTGGAAATCTGAATCGAACCGTCCATGGAAATCTATATGGTAACATCCTGTTCCGGACGATTCAGGCAAACCGGAATCACTACTTGCCAATTTTTCATCTTTGTCTGTATTTTTTCGCCGATGTTTTTCATGTTCTGTTGCATTTTTCAGTTTTGTTTTTGGCTTTATTTTTTGTTTTCCTTCTATGCAATTGTTTGGTTCCAAGTCTCCCTGGTCTTCAGGTTTTCTTATTTTAGTTTTGCGAATATATCGTTGATCATGTGTTTTGTGACTTTGCTTCCGCCTTCCGCGAGTGTCTTTCTGATTTGAATAACAGAAATTTTTAAAACTAAAACCATCGTCCATCTTATTATTGTCATGCTGCTTACTTAATGGAAGAGATTGTTCTCTCATAGTATTATCGTTTTTTCTTAGACTGGCTTTCACTCTTGATATCCCCACATGTATATCCTGGTCTAAATGAACACGTAAACCAACACCAGAAATGGCGGGATCGTATGTTAACCCAGATTTGTCGTTATTCATATTGCGATAGTTTACCTTACTACAGTTTACTTGTGATGACGTGTTTTGATTATTTCCCGCGCTATTTCTAATATTCTTTGCTTCAAGATCGCTAACAAGAATATTATGAAGAACGCTTTCGGTTTTGCTACATTCAGGGTTACGGTTGCTAGCGTCATTTTGTTCAACTGTGCGGGATATAAATTCAACCTCTGGATTAGATGTAGACATTGGAAAGACACTCTGGCTTGGTTCCTGTCGTGCTTTTTTGTTACAGACATATTCCATTTCCTCGTTTCTTGGATTGTTTTCTATCGAGTCATAACTTCTAGAGGTTACATCCACTACACCGCGTAAAGTATTGTAACTTTCTCTCATTCCACCATCCGTTAGCTGTGCGTTGTTTTCTCTCTGTGCTAATTTGCTTTCTGTTACATATGTTGGTGTAATAACAATTGGTAATGGCATTCTAGATATGTCTGGATTCATTGTCGGGAGTCGTACACTTGGAAACTCCTGTTGCATGGCTGATCGTAAACCAGAGAAAAATCTGGACGGAATTTCAAGTTTGCGTCCCGCTGCTTGAAAGGAAGGATCAGGCATACGCCCTGCTTTTAAACTTAACGGCGCAGAGGACATCGGCACATGTGTGTTTGAATCATCCAGTTTCTCTGTGTCAGGAGCTAGCGTAATTATTATTGGTATTTTGTTAATCACACCGTTTGCTGGATTTAACTTGACCGCTGGTTGCTTTACACGACCCTCAAAGTTTCGCTTTCTACTGAACATGCCCGAGGTACTGTTTTGTGCGTTGTGACAACATGAACTAGATTGACTTTCGTCGTCGGCGTTTGAATGATACGTTGCTGGTAGATTCTGTATCCATTCCTGGGTTCTATCTAAATTTAACTGTCTTTTCGGGATGTTTACGTCATTGTTCTTTTCTTGCAAATCTTCTTCCTTGCCTGTAGGTGAGGGAGCTGAGACGGTCATGTCTTCCAAAACTTGACTCTTAAATTCACTTAAAATAAAATATGAAACGAAGTTATTTTTGTCCACGTGAATTGTGTGGTATTGAGTTTTACTGCATATTTGAATGTTATGAAAGGATTTAATTTGATTCGAATTTTGAGTAACAGGAGGAGCGCCAAGGGATTTCAGTGTACAAATAAAATTATAATACCTTCATAGATACAGAATTTAAGTGATTTTTGAAATAGTATGACTATAGAAAAGGAGAAATGGTATAATTGTCTATGAGACAACTATTCAAAACGTATAAATAACAAACATCAACAGGTTGCACTGCGGTCTTCAATAATGGATAGGAATCCAAAACCATAGGCAAGCTGTAAAATCCCCCAAAATAAATTATGATGATATTCAAATGTAAAACGTAACATTCAAACATAGAAACAAAGACAAACACTGAATTACATGTTCCTGGCTTGGGACATGCACATGAAGTATGTGATGGGGTTAAACATGTTTGTGTACTCAACCTTACCTGGGACAGTATTGAGACAAAATGCGATTAAAACCAATTGCATATGATTTAACTTTTGCAATCGATACATAATAAGCAGGCAATTATAAATGAAACAAGAGACAACAAGATGTATCGACCTCGAAAAACTACTCGCTATTTCTGGCATTAAGTACACAACTTGTTCATTGATATTTAATTTTAATGTCTTTGGTTTGACCCGGCCGGGGATCGATCCCACGACCTTTAGCACTCGAGGCGAGCACGCTAACCATTACACCACCGAGGCGGTTCTATAAGATTTTCATCCAACAATATTTCTGATAGATGGCACAATGGGTCGTAGAAAGTAGCTGAACCACTCCCTATGCAAAGAATTTATTTTTATCATTGCTGAACTAAACATCCGGCTTTTCAAAAATACCTTAATTGTGCATTTTTGACTAACTTAACTCACCTTTATTCCCCCCAAACCTTAAATTACAACCTAGAAAGCAAAACGTTAACATGGTCAGTAAGTCTCAAGCTGCAAAGAATATTATTAAAACACAAACCATTTAAATTCAACCAATAAACATTTTAAATACTTGATAGGAAAAGAAATACTCATTTAAGAGTGGTAAACAATAAGATGTTGTAATCCTTGACCTCTCTGTGTGTGTGCCAGCCAAACAAATCGAGTTTAACTACTACATTTCATCGACTTTAAGGGCATTGATTTTGTAAAAAGGGTGGGGGTCCTATGACACTAAAACATTTACAATACAGTTGAATTCAAATATTTTGACTAAAATATATCTACGAATATTTTATTTTTAATAAAAAGTATTATCTCACCAATAGAAAGCTCTAAATCTTAATAAAGACTGAAGGTCATAATTCGGACAAGTGTTAACATAATTAATTATGCTTTATATAAGAGTTTGAAAAAAAAATTTACAATACTTGGAACAAAATTTATTTTTTTCATTTTCACACATGGCTTGGCAATTTATTTATTTTTTTTAAATATTGGTGAGGGAAATATTTTCGCAAAAATTGTCCTCATAAAGATGTGAGGATGTATCTGTCATGCACGAACTACATGCTTTTCTCTTTACTGGAGAAACTGGAGCTTGTTTTATCAGTCAGGATTACTACCATATATGGAATGAGGTCATGAAAGGTCAAATGGCCCTAAAACTCTTAATATTTGTCTGGGTAA
>JARWCS010339614.1:0-11637 GCA_034783895.1 Geukensia demissa | reverse complement strand
TACAAAAATGTTGTCAATCAAGAAATCTAGCATTCCGCAAATGTCATCTTCTGAGTACTTTTTGTTAGAATCAGAGTTGTTAACAACAAAATAAGGTTTGTGCCTACCGAGAACCAAATATTTGAATCGGCGTAAATAAGCTTTTAAAGTGAATTTTCAAAAGGACGAGAAGACGAATCAAAGATCATTAACGTGATTGGAAAAGGCTGGATAATTTCATTGGAGAATATTCAATAAATATGGAGTTACACAAAAATATTGTAGTTTGATTCGAGAAAACCTTGCTTTCAGGATTATGCCAATTTATTTTAATTACTAGAATTTATTGTCATTTGCTGTATATTTCTTATAAAACACAATTGAAAAAAAGAACAAAAAAAAACCAAAAAAAACAAACAAACAAACAAAATTGTTGTATTTTCGAAGGCAAACTACAAATTTTATCCTTCTTGGGAGGTAATTGGAATACTCAATAAATAACCATTTTATATTATACATTTGTCGTATTTCAATAATAAAATTACTTAGTTTGTATTACCATGCCATTGATCCTCAAGTAGAACACTTTAGAGACTAAATCAGAGAAAAAACAACCAAATTTACTATATAAGATAGTCATGTGTTATGACTTGGTTATAAGGAAGCTGCCCAAAGTTATGCTAAACCAAACAAAGGAGGAGGGTCGCCAAGGCCCATTTTTGGTCCAAGAAATTGTCTAAACATGAAAATTGGCTAATATTTATTATTTATTATTTAATATTTTTGGTATTGAAAGTAAATCCTACAAAATTTGGGTCACAAAAAACACAAAAAATGCTTTAAATGTGCAAATATTAAGAAATTAAATAATTTGATGCAATATTTGATACTTTTTGTCGATTTTAATATAGATCGCACGAAAACATCACAACCAAACTTTGCACAATTTAAGATCTATCAAGAACAAATGTTTGGTTTAAATATCTTCGTGATGTTTTAGTGTGATCATATCAATTGTGACCAAAACACCTCCAAAAATTGAGTATTTTTTACGAAGATGTTAAAATCTTGTCAAAATAGTCAAATATACCCTTTCATTTTGTCGAAATGGCGAAAAGTAAAAAAAAGAAAAAGCAATGAATCATTAAAAGACGATTATTAAACAGTATTTTCACAACAACTTATTATTGTGGCACAAAATTTAAAATTTGGGCCAAATATGAGCCTTAACTCCTTTGATCTTGTATAACAGACCAAAAAATATTGCAAATAAAATTGCTTCTACTTGCATTCCAATCAAAACCAACGGAGAAGTGGGTTTCTAAATAAATGTGAATCGCCAATTAGTCTGTTCGTATAGTTGTGTTTGCATGTTTTACCACTCACTGTTCACATACGGTGCATTTTTAAACGAATACTTAATTTGAAACAATTGTTGATTACGCAGCTACAAATAAGGCATTGATTTCAACTAATTGCTTACTTACTACTTTTGTATAAAAAGAATATCTTTATGACACAGTTATAAATTCTTAAATATTTTGTTCTATGGTATTGACTCTGCATCAACACTAAATAAACAATTCGTTACATATTTCTCCTAAGTTTCATCGATTCATCTAATATTGGTATTTGCACTATGACTTGTTTTCTTGCAGTTTTTACGACATATTTACACCGCAGCTATCTGGGCGTTTATATTCTAGATATACTATTAGTTTCTATTTTAATTGGAGTTTTGACTACAATGTACCTGTCAGAAAAAGCGAGTATTGTTTCAAAGTTTTCATTTTTGTCTATTGTTTTATTTGTTATAGTATTCCGACTGTGTATTGACATTAAGAATAACATTAAATTGATTTTTCAAGGTTTGTTTTACTTCATTTTGCCACTGAATTCTCTCAGGAAGGAAAACGTTTAAAAAAATGTCTTGTTGGAAAACAATCACGAGGATTGAACTTGATATGCTGTCCCAAGTCAAGTTCCTGCAGTTCAGTGAAAGACGTTGTTTAAGTACTTTTCTATTCATCTTGACTGACGCCGTTGACGACCTTCAGGTAACATGTAGGTGTTGCAATGAGTGATTGGCGATATTTACTGTTGACTTATAGTTTTTCATTCCCTGTATTATAAGCTTTTATTTATTGCCTATAAGAATTTTACTACAAACATTTAAATAGACTGCTTGTAAAAAAGCGTTAGATCTTCACCTTTGATTAAGTTAAAAATATTTTCTCAAACAATGTATTGCCTACTACTTAATTACCCGTTTTCGTCAAGATTTATACAACGTCAAGCAAGATAAAACCCGTTTTCATGCTTTAGGTTTAAACAACTTTCATAATCATTAACTTAATGCTGTGGTATGAATCATCGTATTTATTTAAAATAAAATAGTCATTTATTGCTATTAATTCACATTTTATAATAAATAATTCGAATATCGTGCTTTATGAAAGTTTCACATTTGGTGTTTTTGTGTCTTTTACCGTTCCGTTATTGTATGGACAAGCCTGCCACTTCTCCTATTTTTAT
The DNA here is from genome assembly GCA_034783895.1 of Geukensia demissa. Taxonomy (NCBI): domain Eukaryota; kingdom Metazoa; phylum Mollusca; class Bivalvia; order Mytilida; family Mytilidae; genus Geukensia; species Geukensia demissa. Next base: position 9,123 of record JARWCS010339614.1, on the reverse strand, counting down.
ATGATTACACTGCAATCAGATATGATTATCAGTCCAAGAAGTTGATAGTTGTTTCATGAATTTGAGTAAGAGACTAAAATACTATAAAACAAAAATGTTAAACAGAACATAAAAAGCAATAGCATGTATCCAGTCGTAAACGAACAATTAAGTGTTCTCTACCTAATCTGGAATAGGTGCATTATCTTTTTTTCTAGAATATTGAATATTAGTGAAAAACAAAGGTATTATCATACACTTATATTTTGTTTTTTCATGTTATATACCAAAGTATGTCACAAGGTTTAAAGGCATAATGCAAGACCCGGACTAAAGTTCATTAAATCTGACACTTTATTCTTGTTTTATCTCTCTTAAATCTTTGAAAAGAAAAACATTAAGAGAAGAACAAGATTTCAAACCGATTTCAAGACAATATCGCTTTGCATTCAATCAAGACCAGTTAAGATCAGATGAGATTATCCGAATTCAACATGTCCTTAGTTGTAAAGATACCGTTAAGACAAATCAATAATGATTCAGTTAGGTAAAAATGCTGGCAAGATAAAATCAGACAATTGAGATCATGAATATTTTTCCAGTTCTAAATAGGTTCGCATTTAATTATGTTATAAGTATAATCTCCCTTTGCTTTAATTTTATACTCCAACAATTGTTTTTTTTCATGGGGAGATACGGTACAACGCGACCTGGTTATGTTTCTATCAAAATATCAAATCAATCTAACATACAATTTGACGAAAATTTTAATTTGCCGAGATTCAATCAATGTTTCGGCAAACAGGAAGTTATCAAATGACGACCTGAAAAATGACACAGTATAACTCACCCTGAAAATATTTCAGACCAAATATTAATTCAATCCAACGTACACAAGCCGATTACTCTCACGATAGTAAAATTTAATGCCCCGTCGCCTTAAGACTGAATATAAAAAATCGATCATATAAGAATTTCTTACTTTTTAACAATTCCAAATTAAATCTTGTAAAACTTAGCTATTTTCTACAATAAAGCTATTTAACAGATGTTATTGCTACTTTTAAATATACGGACTGTGTTTCTTTTTCTGAATTATATCAAGTAAAAAATTATTTTAAATACATAGATGTCTTCAAATTCAATGTCACAGACGGCATTAAATTGTTCTTTAAAGTATGTCTGTTTATGAAATGCGTCCTAAAGAGAAATTTTACAAGTTTGATTTAAAAAATGATTAAAGTTCGTATTTAACTTGTTTTATTTGTATTTGATGGAAAGGAAATCAGCATATTCACACAGATCAGGTTACAGGTAGCCGATTATTGAGGTGGCATTAGACAGCTAACATCTGCGACACCGGAACTACAGTAAAGGCACGTGAAGCTGTTGAACGGTCACAAAATTGTGTATCAATTATTGTAACTTTCTAAATAGGAAGATCTTTTCAAGAAAATAAAAAACATGAAAATATATTGTTTTTTCGGAACAGTATCAATTTGACACGGAATTGGCCGTGATTTGACATGAGATTTTTAAAAATCAAGGTAAGTTAAAATTCACTAAGAAAGTGTTAATTAAAAAAAGACAGAAACAAAGAACTTAAAAGTGTCCGTTTCTAAAAGAGGTGTAAAAGAGTAAAACGATGTCTAACATTAATTTTTAATTATCAGAAAAAAATACAGTCCAAGAGAAAATCGTTCATATAAGTATTTTTAAAATCGGCGTTGGACCCCATTTCATTTTACTACAAAAAAACCGTTCATTTTGGTGGCCATGGCCTTTTTTTGTCTTCTGACTTAGCGTTTTTTGTCTGCCCCTTTGGTATCTTCGAATTCCTTTTACTGCTTTATCGATACAGATTTTAAAACAAACATTGCTGGTACACACACGCCATTGCCGATTTTAAAAACCCTCAACACCGATAACGACCATATACGTCGAGATCTCGAATTGCTATCGGTTATCGCAGTTTAAAGAAGTTAAGATTTCCATTTAAAGTCCGTTGTCACAGTTTTTGAATTCGAGATAGCGAATTATAATTTGCGATCGCGAATTCTAAAATTCGAAATATCCAATATAGATTCATAAATGCACATTTGATAAAGAACGATCATAGTAAAAAGGGAAACTGTACATAATATTTAACATATTTTATTTGATCTCTTTACTCCAAACGTTATTGCCATTTTGACCTTCCTCAGTGAAACAAAGTATTTTTTAGTTTTATAATAAATAAATATTAATGTTAAAAAACAGTACTAGGGTTTATAGATGGAAACCATGTAACATTTTAAAAAAGACTATATCAACTGAAGAAGGCCAAAATAGCAGAAACGTTTAAACTAAATGGATGAAATAAAATAGTAAAACTATAGACACGTGTTTAAATGTAAATAATATTGCTCAAATCTATCTAAATTATTGTCAATGTTCTAGCTTTTTTAAATTTTAAAACTCTTGGGTAAGGTTTGGTCATGTGATGGTTGAAATTATAGAAGAGTATTTTATATTGTTAACACAAACGACAATTTTTATCCCTAATTGACCCAAGAAAAATGTTCACAATTCTCACATTTTAAAAAAAGGAAAACTTTTTTTTCATTACAAGAACATGGTTTATTTACAATTATGATACAATTGCTTCTGCTTTCTGCAGCCCAAATCGATACTTGACGTTCTTTGCTTCAGTTCAACTTTCTGTCTGTTATTTTGTTTCAAATAACAGCATCAGAAATAATGCTTTCTGTAAAATTTGAATCTCTGTTATCTGGCGAGTTCGATTCGTGCATACTAAGATATCCTGTATTTTTTATTAAGGTTTCGGATTCTGGCAGGCGACCACGTGCGGATCCAATTGCGTTTATATTTCAGTTTCTTTTTAGCTCAACATTATATACTAATTTTTTTTATACTTTTGGTAAATTATCTTTCTGTTCAAGCATAATAATATATTCTGACAAGTATGGTTTTCATTAAAATTTGACTTATCGGTGTTAATTTTCTGTAAAATCGTTTTAATATAATGTCCTCACTCTGTATTTTATATCCTCCAATTCAGTTCAATGTTAAGTGACGTAAATGCCATGGATATCTTTAACCTAGACTCAAAATTCAAATAGCAAAACGGAACCTTCCCATTAATAAAATAACCCATTAACACTATAAAGTTCATGTGTACAAATAAACATAAAAAGTTTGCAACTCTGTTTTGAAAACAATGGATATGTTTTATGAAATCATGGCAGGAAATTCTCACACGAACATGACGAAATGGACAGTGAAAGGAAGGAACAACGGTTTTTGCTCTTGTTCATTATTAATTAAAGGCAGACATCCGCCGCTACATTGGCGCTTTGACGGGCGCAGACGATGGATACTATCAACAGAATACCAGAATACAGTCAAGCAAGAATTCCAAGTCATTCCTGATAACTTCGTGTTATAGCATTTAGCAGACTTTCATGAAAGATTTGAGAAAGCATTGAACAAATGGATAAATGGGACTTATATGCCCTCGCTCCAGTAAGTTAATATATGATCATCCCAGATACTCAAGCAGAGAAATCTGCCAAAAATGTACAGCACCGAAGTTCTTTCAATGTGTCGGCAAACATGAGGAAGACACACGGCGGTGCGAAAAGTGGAGAATTGGTACAGCCGACACTGGTAATGTTTCAGATTAATTTTCAAATCAATCGGCTATACGAAAGCCGAGAAATCCTTGACGAAAACTGAGATACAAACGGACGTAAGTATGTGGGTAAAACAAAATGCCCCTTCTTCTAAAGTTGGCCATCAAAAGATAATGAATACATTTTTATTAATGATGTACCTTGATTGATATTAACTTCTGAAGCAGTTGTGGGGGATCTTCCGATCTGCTGAAGCATTGTCCTGTCTCCAAATGACATCTTTAGGAGATAAAAATAGGAAATTAGAAATACTTTTTTAAGGTTAAACTTCGGAAAACCGTTAATTTTTGCCAAACTTACTGTTCCATGGAGATCTTTTTAAAAAGAATTTAAGAGTTTTCGTCTTTGTTTCAAGTATCCATTTCCCAAAGCGAACATTGTCTAAATTAAAAGCAAATAAATGTACAAGAACAGAAGATCTTTAGTTTTATTTTGTATTAGCAACAGCTTCGGTGATCTGTTGATAGCTTGATCGTCTCGAGCCAAAAATAGTGACTATGATTTTTAGAGGAGCCAAACTGGTGATATTTAAACTGGTATCGGTTGCAACCTTGAGCAAAGATTCTGTGAATTGGCGTCAAACAGTTAAACAATCAGGACAACAAACTATATCTACTTGCAAATAATGATGAACAGATTCGGCCAAATATTACAAATGCCCTAAAAATCAACAAAATGCAAAGCGGAGAAAAAAGCAATAAAAAACTAATATTGGTTCACATAGCTAACTTTATTGACAGTAGAGACACAGACTGTAGTGGTCTTCATGTATACTGTTAACTCTTAAAAGCCTGTTCAGCATGTTAATTTTAGTTCATTCATGTCAACTCAAAATCATTATAACTTACTTCTGAAATATTTCCTTAAAAACACATTTAGTCGTTTAATCTATGCATTTTCAATAAAAACAATCATCAGATAAAATATTCAAACTTATAAACCTTTCGTCGTCCGCATAATCACAAACTCCAATGCATTTACGTCTATATCTACCTTCAGGGCACTGGTGGCACGGCTCTCCGTCATTGGAAATTAACCAAATTTTACATTCTACAATTAATATGCATATATAAAACATTGGAGAGCTTAGTATCGCCATATACTGCGAGGTAATTGCCTTTTTAAATAGGAGCACAAAATGTATACCTGTTTCAAATACTAAGAAGAAAGAATGTCGTGATGTCATAAACACATACATATTGTACAAATTTGATCAAAGGATGAATTTCAAATCGATCATGCAAGAAGGACTATCAATAGAGCAAGGTAAAGAAAATCGTTAGTGACATTAGTTTAAGCATTATCAGACGAATTTCAAAGATATATATCTTCTTTTATTTCCAGGACTAAACAGAAACTAAACAACGAACTTTAGAATGTATATATGTCATTCTTGCAGGTAAAGGAATGACATGTTTCACGTGTTTAAAGTTTAAAAAGTTTTGTGGATGTCCTAGACAAACTAAATTGTGTTCAAGCTTCTAAATCCACAGAACACAGTCACAACTTTCTACTCTCTAATTACTTTTGCTCATACATTTAGGAGGAAAGTTTTCTTACCCCATTTACTTTTCAACTAAAAAGAATTAGGAGTTAAAAATATTGTATTTAAAGATTTGCCGGCATCAAATGACGATTTGATGGTCGCAAATTGCGATTACTGGCTATGCGTTAGCGGAGCCACTAAACGGATATTTTCGACTCATAAATCAAAATTTATGCCGGTAATACTATTAACTTCATTCCAATGTAAATTAATCAAATAACGTTTAATCCTAATTTTTTTAAATGTGAAATAAACTTCCTGAATTTCGACGTCATCAAATCAAAATCAACGTTTCAAATAATGTTCCATTTAAATATGGAATATATGCCCGATAAACACAATCGTAGTATTCCATTTGTTTCTAACATATATAACAAATGTTCATAAGTCAAATTTTTCTTAGTTTTTAGCGCTTTTCTAGATCAGACAGGCAAAACCAAGGTCAAACCAAGAATCGCAGTGGGATTTTGCATGTTTGTAGCGAGCTATAATTTAACATTAAGTAATGCATTAAAATATATATCTACATAAAACATTCTCTCTGAATGGCAAATAATATAGAAATAGGTATAAGTGAATTGTTTGTCAAACTTTTAACATATTAATTATTGAGAACATCGATTTCGTTTTTTTTTCAAGGTAAGATATATACCCTCGGACATATAGAACTTCATTAGTTAAAAATTTCAATTTGATGTTAGTTCTTTTACACTTTCCCTTTAGACTTAAATAAAAAAATGCGGAAAAATTTTCCAAGCAAATTTTTCTCAAGATTTGTTAAACACAGTATATATAAAGGATAGCTATGCTTGACGCTATCCATACCAATGCATTCTCCATTTCGTTCTACACGGTTGTCACAGCAGTGCTACTCTAATACTCCATTTCTGAAAAATAAAAGTATGCAAAAACTTCCACAATCTAATTTTTTGCCAATATTTTCAAAACAAATCGGCAAAAACTATATAAAAGGACAAACTTGTTAAACATGTTAAAGAAGCATGGGTCTTTAATGAACGTATTTTACGTGGCAAAAAATTTGCAGACAAACAAAATTTTGAGGGTCGCATTATTATGAATATGAACAGTATTTTAGCAGAAATGAACTTCTTTTTTGTTGTTTATCCGACGCATTCGACTTTGATCAGAAATACCTGTTTTGTAAAGGGGTTCCTGGATTCCAAGATTTTGTTCCTTCTGTTTATGTTTTATTTTTTTGGTTTGTTTTTAATTTGTCTTGTCTTTTTGAACTATGCATTTTTAATCTATTGCATGGGTATTCTACACTGTACTCATTAAAATGATTAATGCTTTTTTGCATTTTGAAAAAGAAAATGAAGGTCACAACCCGCAGTTAGACATGATAACCTATCCAGAGGCTTCATTAAAACACAGAGCCGTGCAGTGAATGATCTCAATGTACGGTAGTGCCCAATTGACAGTTATATGATTTTTTTCTATGAATCAATTTTCGGTCATTTTCTGTTGAAAATCATTTTCAGCTAGCGAAGAACTATGGGGAGAAGTTCATGACAGCCCAGCTCTTATCCGCATTAACGCCCTTTTACCACTCGATAGCTTCTGTTGTATTAGCATGATGATTTTTATGCTCGATCGATGTGGTTAAAATTGTGATTTTTTTTCTATGCTCGATACGTTTTTTAAGGTGTTGATGCAGCAATAGAACATCATCTTCCTATTTTCTCGAGTGTTTATATCGTAAATTGAAAATATAAACATTTCAAGATTCTATAAACTTTTTAATGAAAAATTGACCATGACAGAAAATAGCTGGTTAATAAAATACTACCGACAAAATTTTAAAGATGATATGACCAAAAGATTATTTCGATAAAAAAGGAAAAAGATTGCAAGTTCAAGGTATTTAATGATATATGTCTAGTTTAAATGAAACAATTGCAATACAAAATAAGCATTAATTGGTTAGTAGATTAAGACGGATGGCATACTTTTTGAAGTTTGAAACTGAAATTGTCTTTAGGTCGAACTTTGTTACAAACGATAATTTCTGTCAAGACCGTTGAAACGTCCGTTATTTTATATATCTTCAACGTCATAATTTACTTACCGTGACTACTTGCCTGTCATTTTCGAGTATCATAACAGCAAGCTTACGTGCGCCTGGTAATGGAAATATAAGGCAACAAGTTCAAATAAAAGCCAGTCTTACTTAGGTTCGTATCAGAAGTACAGTTTTTGTTTCATATTTTCCCCAGGTCTGAAACAAAAACAAATCAATACTATATAGAAAAATAGATTATTTCTGGTTTACTTTGATAATATTCCCCAAATATTGCACAAATTCAAATAGCCCTTACACTTTAAATATGTTTCCGGGGAAAATCTTAGCATGCAAATAAAATGCATTGAAGATTTGAATATAATTTCCAATTCTAATCAATTTTCTAGCTTATATTTTTAGCCACAACCAAATGAAATTTACATTATAGAATTGAGGTCATATTTGTTGCAAAATATTTGCAATTCTTTTGAAAAATTGTTCAATAAACTTAATTGATGGTTAGAATTTGTGTAAAAATAAAAATTGGAACTTTCTAAACTTTTAGTTTTATAAGAATATGCAAATTAAGATAACATTTTCGTTTTTGATAGTGTTGTTTACTGTTCAAATGATGAATGCTTCTTTGATTTTGAATACAATCGACACTGGTTAGGATATATGAGATAAATTATTTCCTTGCTGACGATCACAAACTATATACAAAGTAATGGATTGTACTTGCAGTTATTTTAATGGAAAGCTAGGATTTAATGCCTTTTAATTTATTAAACAGTACGTAGAAGTAAAATTGACTAAAATTAAAAAGTAATCTAAGGCAAAGTTTGATATTGATTATGCGGGATAATTTTATGAAACCTTTATAAATTCTACAAATAAAATTCATTTTACCCAATAGCAGATATCATATGCTTTTTATCGAACGACTTAATAAACAACGTAAATGTTTTGCATAGATAAGCAATCCTTGTTACAACTTAAACATGTGTTAAAAGAAAAAAAAATGAAAACATTAATCGAGTAGTTTTTCTTTGACTTTTTTACAAGTACTTTCACTCTTAGTTAAAAAATGTCGTCTAATGAGTTAATAATTACAGATTTAAACAGGAAATGATTTATACGATCTTGTATTTCTACTAGATACAGCCACAACAAATCAATTTGTACAAACGTCTTAAATCTGTGACAACTCTAAAATATACCTCCCCACCGGATCTCTGAAGCATCATAATACAAGGTTACAAAGATGGAAGCCAGAGATGTCACAGCAGCGTGAGTTCGAACCCCAATGAGGGAAGGACAGAAATTTCCAGGTACAAAATTCATCCCTAACACTGTTAGGTTGATTTGCAGACGTTTATTTGATTTCATGTTAACCTTTTAAGACGTTTGTACAAATTGATAATTGTGGCTGTATCGAGGAGAAATAGGAGATCCTTGACAATATATAGGAAATGCTGGGATAATTTGCCTGAAAAAAATAAAAAATACCATCTACACGCAACAATGCATCATGTACTGTGCTCTTTCTCTAGATACACCTACGTGGAAAGGCATCACCCGGTCAGCGAAAGCTATATTTTTATATACCCTAGCTTGCTTAGTGGTCTAGGGCGCTGGGCACAGTGCAGGCGATGGAAGCCAGAGATGTCACAGCAGCGTGAGATCGAATCTCACTGAGGGATGGACAAAAATTTGCAGGTACAAAATTTATCCCTTACACTGTTAGGTTAATTTTTAGACGTTTATAATTGATTTCATGTTAACCTTGTATCATCTGATGCCTCAGAGATCCGGTGGGGGAAGTATATTGTAGAGTTGTCACAAATTTAAGACGTTTGTATTAATTGATTTGTTGTGGC